>OVAQ01000030.1:0-16001 GCA_900406345.1 Erysimum cheiri
ACTTTACCATCCCACATGGTGGTTTAGACCATTGCTTAATTTGACTCACGGGTAAACCATTGGCTGGATTGTGAGAGAATACCTTGTGATGAAGCTCCGTCCAAATCACAAAATCATCAAAGGCTTTCTTCACTACCTCATAAGGCTCAAGACGCCGCTGTTCAANTAGTGAGTTCCGAGCTTTCCATATATGCCATAAATATCCAAGGGAAGGATTTGTGGGCTGTCTGAGCAGGCGACGACTTTAAGGAGAGGGATACAAGGTGATGAAGATTTAAGAAAACTGATGTCTGAGAGAAACCAACTGGCGGGAGAGTGATTAGAGAGCGTTGCCAAACCTCTCTTGCAAAAGGGCAAGTAAAAAGGAGATGACATATTGTCTCTTGAGCAGAAGCACAGACAGTGCAGGTAGCATCAACCGGAATACATCGGGATCGTAATCGTTCCTTAACTGCCAAAGCACCGGAGAGAGCTCTCCATAAGAAATGTCTCAACTTCGGTGTTGTCTTTGTTTTCCAGAGGTTGGACCAGAGAGCTTTTTCAAAGGGAGATCGAGATGGAGGGGCCTGAGATTGGATCTCCCTGACTGCTTCTAGACATTGATAACCACTACTTACTGAGTAGACACCATTTTTGGAGAAACTCCAGATCTTTTTGTCTGCAATATGATGATGGATTTTGGTATTGAGCACAATATCGACATCTTCAACTGCAAAGATCTGTCTTACACGGTGAGAATCCCACTTTCTAGATATAGGGTCGATTAAATCTTGAACCTTTATTGAGAGATCCACCACTGTATCTTGTTTATAGTTAGGAGGCCGAGGGACGATGTCAAAGATCCAATTGTCCACCCAAACCCGGAGACTAGAACCATCACCCACTGTATCAATTAATCCTTTCTTGAGTAGATCACGTCCATGGAGTATGCTTCTCCAAGCAAAAGAAGGACGTGTACCTGGAGTACTGTCAAGAAAGGAACCTCGTGCAAAATAGCGGTTTTTGAGGATCTGTGACAGAAGAGAAGAAGGGTTGGACCACACTCGCCAGGCTTGTTTCCCCAAAGCAAGATTGAACTGTTCTATGTCATGGAACCCCAAACCACCCTCTGTTTTTGGCCTGCAGAGTTTTTGCCAAGCCACCCATGGAATCTTCCTTTTGTTATCATCGGTACTCCACCAAAACTCAGTCATGGCCGATGTCAACTTGGAGATGACTGTTTTCGGTAATTTAAAACACGACATAGCATAAACCGGTAAAGCTAATGCCACAGACTTGAGTAGAATTTCCTTTCCACCATGAGAGAGGGCTTTGGCAAACCAGCCCTTTAAACGACCTTGGAGTTTATCCTTAATGAAATCCAGCAATTTCACTTTCGAGTCACTAAAGCATTCCGGTAGACCGAGATATGAGCCCTCGCCACCCTCTTGATCAATGCCCAAAGCCGTCTTAACCTCACTCTTGATAAAAGTCGGGACTCGTGAACCAAAACTCATTTAGCAAATGAGTTGAGTTGATGGGTTGACCCAACTCATTTAGATTAATTGAGTTGATGAGTTGACCCAACTCATTTGCTAAGTGAGTTGAGTTAACTCATAACTCATTTAACTCTCAACTCATTGGGTATGAGTTGAGTTGGGTTGAGTTACTCATTTTGACACCCTTATGTGTGGCTCAATACTAGTTACATGATCTGACCGAGAAATGGAAGAAGCAAAGTTCAAAACGTAGATCAGATCAGTTGCCCAGTTGGTACCATAAAACAAGATCAACAAACTTATTTTCCTGACCATTAAGAAAAATAAATAAATATTTTAGATTATTTTTTTTATAATAATTCTTCTATATATTAACTAACAAGTAAAATAGAGAAATTAATTTTTAATTTGTAAGAAACCATTTCTAAAGTCATTAATAAAATATATATACAATCCTTTAGTTTGTAGATATTATTTGAGAAAAATTTAAAAATAAACTATAATTTTTGTTAGATACTATTGTAAATGGAATCCCGCATCCGTTATATATAAATATAATTTTATAAAATATTAGGAGAAAATTCACACACTAAAGCGTATTTATTTATATTGTTCAATATAAAGTAGATGATGCCCCAAGTTATGTGTTGAGACAACTGATGAAGTTTTAGCATGTATAATTCATATTTCATAACATAACAGAAAAATAAATTTAAAACTATAATATAGTATATAATATAATGCATATGTAATTGATAATTTGATACATTGTAATGACTAAAATGCTTCATTTTATCATTTATATTTAAAATTAATCATATTCGAATTTACAATATTTTGCTATAAATTATGTGTTTAGAAAATTCAATTTTTTTTTTTTTTAATTCAATAAAATAAATAAATAAATTAAATAAAATAAATTATAATGTTAAAAAAATTTGAAATCAATAAAATATTACACAAATTATCCAATTATGTTTGTTTTCATATCTCTTATTAATTAGCTGCATATGATATTACCTTCTTCTTTATCAGTTGAAGTTCTTATATATTAGTTCGTCTAATTTCTTGCCAACAAAAAATATTTGTGATGGTTTCGAATTAAATCTGATGTTCTAGAAATCCCTAGCTATTACAAGGTTGGGAATGGGTAAAAAAACACCTTTATAAAAAAAAACAACAAAAAAAAGTTGGAATGGGCCGGGTATTATGTTTGTGTGGTTAGGAGTTAGGACTTACGAGGCATAAAACTCTTGGTCCATATGACCTGGGGAAAGGATGCGAAACAAGAAAGAGTATACATTGTCGTTATCTCCACTATATACACTCCTTTAACTTTTTTTGTATCGTATATGATTTAAGTAAAAAAAAAAAAACTGCAATTGATGAAATTTTGAAGTTGGATGAGAAATCTCGTTGCTACAGTCTATAAAACCATCAATAACCATATTATTTGATATAAAAATAACAAAAACAATCTAATCATAAAAAAAATAAAAAATTGATTTCAATTTAAAAGGATCAACTTGGTTTGTTTCGGTTAATACATCCCAGTCTTAATTAAGAGAGATGACGAAAAAAGATACTAAAGGAAGTGACAGACAGTAACAGAAGATATGGTCATAGTCTTCATAGAATCGTTTTTATTTACAAACAAATTTTTACTCAGTCGTTTTCAACTCATCAAATATGCGTGTTTCTACTTTTTCGTTATAAAACGAACACATTTATAAAGCATAAGAATTAAGAAAGTACCCTTCGATCAAAGAAAATAAAAAAAAGGTACCCTTAGTCGTTTTCAACTCTGACTCCACCCTTCTTCTATATTCAAAGTCACACACAATTCGTTTACTGATTAGTTGTCACACTATTTTTATTTTTTTTGTTAGTTGTGGGGAAACATACTGTAGATATAATACGAATATACGATCGTGAATATATCATGGGGGCAAAAAACTATCTACGAGGATGAAGAAAAAAACTAATTACGTGAGATCGTTCTTCTATTAAATTATATTTCATGTGGCAGAATATATATAAACATATGTTAAAATTTTAATCCAGGAAGTGAGAGAAAATATTCAGGAATTCAGAAAGGTAGATACAGAAAGTACGTACTATATATATCACAGAGATATGCTATGTTTTACTGAATCGTTTGAATTTCGTTTTACTGAGTCGTTTTCAACTCATCAATTTTGCGTGTCTTTACTTTTTAGTTACACTAGAATCGTAGAGTTAATCATGTGGCAAATAAAAAGTACGCCTAGTCGATCGTTCTTAACTTTGACCTCAGTCCCGTTATTCGCTTTTTTTTTCAAAGTCACACACAATTCGTTTACATCGATTCGTCCTCACAGTACTGCTACTTTTGGTAGTTGTGCTAACACATCTGATATAATACGATCATAAATATATCATGTAGCATAAGCTAATTACGAGGATGGAAAAAGAAGCTAATTACGAGAGAACATTATTTTATCATAAGGCAAAAACAATTTTTTTACAAGAAAACATATAAGTGTGTCTCCCTGCATATTTTTACATATTACAAGAAAAGATATCAGTGTGTCTCCCTGCATATAGAATGTCATTAACAGAATATATGAAAATATGTAAAAATGTTGACAAGATAAAATGATTAAATTCTTATATAATTTTTTTTTTTTTTAAAAGAAGATAAAATGATAAATAATAACAAAGAAAATGAGGAAATGTGAAAAGAAAGTTATATTGGTAATAAAAAGTTTGGTGGGGACGATATAATAGTGATTTTTTTTGTTGGGTTAATAAAAGTAAACGTTTCCTAACTTTTCTTTTATTTTGGTGGAGACGATTGTATCTTGAGTTTCTCTTAATGATATGGAAAAATATAAACATTACGGTGGAAAGGAGATAATAATAGTTATTATTATTTTTATATAACATGTGAATCTCTATTATCAAAATGGAACATTGTTATTTATAAATACTCTGGGGTAAAGAGCACCTACGACCTAAAAAATTTAGAAAGTCATAGTTTACTAATATAAACAAAGCAAACTAATTAATACAAAGCTACGTAGATCATTTGGTCTGCGAGAAGAAAAAACCATGAGTCATAACACGTCTAGAATTCTTCGCTAAACAAAAATGTACCTTATAGGATATTTCCACGGGATATTCATCATTTCTATCTTTATATTAAAAATAACTTTTACATGTTTTACTAAGTGATAATATAAAACGAAAAATTGGATCGGATACATATACCTTATTTTTGCAGATACACAAAATATTAGAATCTGATAAATATATGTATGTTTATTCCGATAAAGCAATCAGATACAAATATTTTAATTTTTAAACTTGATTATCCGGTTTGTAACAGATATACTAATTTCTTCGAAGTACAGTTGCCCTAAGCTTTTTAACATGCGAAAAAGCACAAGCGCTCTTATTGTAAAAAAAGAAAAGAAGTGTTCTAATTAAAATTGTAATTTCAGAACTCTCCACCATTTTAATATTTAAATTAAATATTTTTATTGCTTACAAAGTCTCTATATAAAGCTAGTCGATTCTCAAGTCTCAATAGAGAGAGTAACATTTTAGCAAGAAAACAAAGAAAAACAAAGAGAAAAAAACACACAGTGCAACGAAGATGAGCGAAAAGAATATGAGCGACGAGGGAAGTAAGGGATCCGAGAGTTCTAATGAGTGGGCTAACTTAACACCTGATTGCTTGCTCGAAGTCTTCTCCAAGCTGACTGTGGAGGAGATGTTGGAGGGCCCAATGCAAGTCTGCAAGCCATGGACGAAAACCGGAAACAAGGCCATATACAGTATCTTTGACTTTGGAACTCGCACTGCTCCGCTTCCGGCCTCAGGGGAGTTCGACTGGGATGCCATGGAGGAGAAGATGGACGCCCTTCTTCAGGCTTTTGTCGATAGGAGCGAGGGTGGCTTGAAGAGTATCAAGATCAAGCTCTGCACTGACAAGTCCATCTCCTATGTTGCTGATAAGTAAGTCACTGCACTCTTCTCTTTTCTTTTCTTCTTTTTAGCAGTTTTTTTTTTCTGTTGAGAAACTTAAAAACTGAGTCTTTGAGTTACCGAAGAAAAAAATCAATATAGTGAAAATGATGATGAGTCCATCTCATCCACCCGAGAAATTTCGTTTTTATACTAATCCATAAAGTTTACAATTTAACAGTGTATTTATGAGCTCTGCATTTTGATTTTGGCTATATATATAGTGTGTATCACAAATTTGCATTTAAGTGGGGAAGAAATCATGGATTCATCAAGAGATTCTTTTTTTTTTTATTATCATTTTTTTGATTGAATTTAAAAGGTAACTGATGCTTGCAATGTGCCCTGTATATCACAAATTTGAATCGGAACAGAGGAAAGTGCAATAATCAATTTAGATAGGATAGTTTTTTGTTATCACGAATCGGGTTGGTTATGCATGGTGATGTTTATCTGCTAATTTCTTTTATAATAATTTTTTTTTAATATATTTAAATTCGACGTCATTTTTAGCCAGACCCATAATTCTAAACGTTGCATGATACTATAATTTTAGATAGAAATCTTCCCCGAGTCATTTCATGTATTTTTCATTCATATTGATTCACATATCATTCGTATTAATTGTGTTTTATGTTTCGTTTATTGTCTAAGCTGCCCTGATCTAGAGGTGCTCTGGCTAACTTCCTGCCCAAGTGTCACTGATGCTTCCATGCTCAAGATTGCGTCGAACTGCAACAGGCTGAAAGAACTTTGCGTCCGCAGTTCAGGTGGAATAACCGAAAACTCGCTGAAAATGGTGAAGCAGAATTGCCCCCAAGTGAATATACTGGGCAACTGAAGTCTCCAACAATGGCGTATGAACGCTATCCATCCCCTATCCTAGATATAAGTTTGCAAGAGTCTAGAGCTACTTAGAGACGGTTAACTATGCTTTCAGTTTCATTAAGCTTTCGGTTTAGTTATGCTTTAGTTTGCTTTCAGTTTGCTTCTGTGTGTCAGAACTTTAAATATCGCCTGTTGGCCCTCTCTATGAATGCCAAATGCTATTTCTATCTTCTTCATTTTTGTGCAAAGTGCTATATATTTCTATCTATGAACCCTCTCTTTGGCCCTCAAAACTGCATAAGTGCATAACAGAAGTGAAAGACAATCAGATCAAAGGATTGAAAACTTAAAAAGATTTAAGGACATACACTATGCTACAGATATGATAATTGATGCCTAATGAAATACGCAAGTATGCTAGTGACATGAAAAGCCAGTGATAAACTGATAATTATCACATTGACAGTTTATAAATATGAAGAGTTCTATAAATGATTTACAGAGACTATTGAAAAGAAAAATATGTGTAAGAGTCAGACCAATTAAGGTCATAACAAAAGAAAAGCCCTAGAGATTTCTCAGCTTGGACTCCAAGAAAGCAAAACTCAGTAAACCTCAGAGAAGTCATTCCACGTTCTTCAGACTCTGGCCCATGCGTCTTAACTCTTTAACTCTTAAACCAAAAACTGACATTTGCTTTTCAATATCTTTTAAGGGAACATCATAATTTTGACAAAAGAAATCTGAACACCAGTTTGTTTTTCCACATGTAAAATGATAGTTTCTCATTGTTCATCAGAGACGCAGCAAAAACAACGACTAAGATCAGCTAAAGAGATCCATAGATTCTGCAATCTTGCTTCTGGCCTCATTGCAAAGAACATCCGCTTTGCTTCCATGTATCGGCTTATGGATGATAACTCTCACATTCCCATGGTTCAGTATACCTTCACTACCCGTTGGCATGATTTTGCCTGTTCCCATTACCGTTATTGGTACTACTGGAACTCCCGTCTTAGCAGCCACCGTAAATGCGCCTTTCTGTAATATCACAAGCCTCTTATGTTACTTCTCCGTGCTAACACACTGACCAAAACATGATCAAGAAGAATAGTGAGATTGTGTTTACCTTGAAAGGACCTAACTGACCATCCTTACTCCGTGTTCCTTCTGGGAAGAAAAAGACAGATGTTCCCTTCTTTAAAAGTTCCATGCACCGTTTTAAGCAATCCTATAAATTGCACAAGAATTAAAAGAGTCCATCCGCTTGACAAAACCCTTGAAGAGTGTTTAATAACAAACACTTGAAAAGTGTGGGAGAAACAAAGACTAACATACCAATTGGCTTCTTGTGTCCATCCGTTTCAAGGGAACGACACCCATCATGAACATGGCCCAACCGATAATGGGGATTACGAATATCCCTGTCTTGCTGATGAACTTAAAGCATTTTCCAAGACTGAGGAGTGTGTAGATATCCAGAAAACTTTGGTGGTTTGAAACATATACAGCAGGAGTGTCTGATGATGGTAGATTCTCCAAACCCTCGATTTTGGTTTTGTAAAACGGATAAATGCTTATGGAAGCCCAGATTTTAGCAATTAAGTGATGGAATTTTCTCCTATATGGATCGAAGAGAAGGACGAACGGATGCCCAATCATCATCAGGACAATGAGAAAAGTGGCCGAAATGCCAGCAACAACACAAAAGCATATCCCTCTGAGTCTTGAGCTCAACTTAATCTCTGCACTTCAAAGTTGAAAGAAGAAGAAAGAATTGTGTATAGAGATAGAAACAAAGTTGTAATCTAGCAAACCACATAAAATTTGTTCACAAAGATTTAGCCAAAAAAAAACCTGGTTCCTGAAAAGAAGATTCAGGGGTTGAAGCTCCTGAAAGATCTGATCTCACAGTGATAGTTCTTGCCAAATCACTTATTCTATGTGATTTCTTATCATGAAATCTGTAAGGATCCCATCTTAAAGAGCGGTTACACCATTGGATTCCAGTATGTCTTGTTTCGCCCAAAACTTTTCCACTCGGAACAGCTAAAGAAGCATGGAAACCAAAGCAAGTAATGACATAAGAGATTCATCTCACATCGAAATAAATACTTGGATAAGTAACTCAATAAGATCTCAAAACCAAAATGAATGTGTAGTATATAGAATCTACAAGTCTTTATATATAACAAAGTGTAATTGAAAAGATATCAACAACAGAACCGCATCAAGAGATCAATAAAACTATAGTTTTGAACTGAAGATGGTGCAGATAATCAAAAGGCCAATTTGGCAATTTATCAGGAAAAAGAAAATTGATTGCCTTACCATGAAAGGAAGTTCTAAAGCTCATCATGCCATTCGAAATACGACCAAAGCAACATACTTTATCCCTCGAAATCTGCATCTCCAATAATTTCATAAAATAAGAACAATTTGAAGATAGTGTCCAACTAATAAGTCCAACTATCCAAATCCACACCAAAAATCTCAGCACAAGCATATAAATTCAATTCAGCGTTGAAATTTGACAATGAAAATAACTAAGAACTTGCTGATTCACTTTCATCTTTTTGGATAAAACAGACAAAATATCACCAAGTTGAAATCCTAATTAAGCTTCCATTGCAAATTACCTATCACTTTCCATCATTTTCTCAGAAACTAAAGACGAAGCAATCACAAAAGAGTAACGAACCCAAGAAAAACGATAGTTAACAGCGAAAATTTACCCGAATCAACGATGACTGTGATGAACAAATCGGTCTTCCGTAATCTGAGAACATAGTTAAGAAAACAGTTATCCCGAAGAAGTACAAGTTATATTCACAAATTTAAGCTAGAAATTCAGATAGGGCCATACATGAAGGATGTGAAGAGATGCTCCGAGCAGAAGCGACATCCATGGCGGAATCTCGAGCAAAAGCATGCGTGAGATTTGCTCATGTACTCTGTGTCATCATCATCTTTCAGGCTTATCTCAGGGTTCGTTGCTTTACTGTTTTCAATTTCTAAATATCCACTGTGTGTCGTTTTACACTGAAAAAGCGGCGGATTGCATTTTCTCCTTTTTGATATAGATTGCATGCCGTTTATAGGTGAAGCCAAACAACAAGGCCTTTTATAATCATTGAACAATGGCCCATTACAATCTTTTTTGGTGTATATTAGTATTCATTTTTTTGGGCTAATGCTCTGTGTGAGGGAAGTAATGACAAATTCTGAAATTAGTAAACACCCAGCATCAAACTTCACAATTGCTGTTTTTCCGCATTTTGCCATTACTATACGTTGAATTAAGTTTCAACAAGGACATTTCTTCTAACCAAATTTTAATTTTTAAAATGAAAACAAAAATCTCTTAATATATTCACTACTTTGTACGTTCAGTTATTAGAATTTACAAAACGGTTGTTAGAGTAAATACGTAGTTTAATTTGCTTCAGAAATGGTGACATGATTAGCCCAAAAACAAAAACGGTGACATATGAAATTTATAAAATAAATCAGGTATACTACTAGTACGTACTGATTATCATAATTATTACTATATAGGAATGACAAATTAGTTCAAAGTCAAAGATGTATGTTTAACATTGTAATATAGAAATAGAACCCCTTTTGGCTTGGCTCATTTGCACCAACTAAATAATTTAAGTTGTTGGCTTGGCTCCTCAATGTCCTCATGATTTGAAAACATTAAATAAAAACAGTAGAAATAATTTAATAAGGTAATGGAGTTGAATTAGCATTTAGCACATTATCAACTCGTATTTATTGATGGTCGTAAAAAATGAAAATATATAGCTATTCCCTTGTTGAGGTTTTAAAAATTTATAGTTCAAATCGCAAGAACAAATTATAGATTAAAAGCAAAAGACATTGAGAGTGAATAACACAAAACAGAAAGAGAGAGCTTTTATGATGAAAACTAAGGGAACAAAAGAAACTGTAACATCTGGAACAATAAAACTAAATATTGCTAAGAATTGAACTCAATAAAATCAACATTCTCTGGATCGACCCGTCTAAGCCATAGCCAAACCAATCACAACTGCGGTCAAGAACCCAACGTTTCCAACGGCCAACCCACCGGCAGCGTTATGGGCTGCAGCGGGAGCTGGAGTTGGAGCCTGAGGACTAACAGGAGAAACCTTAGGAGCGGCACCGCCTCCGCTGCCACCGCCACCACCGGGTTTGCGTTCAGACAAAACAACAAGAGTCATCTTTTCGCCTTTAGCGCAGTTACCAGGAGCGCCACTAATGAAGAAGTAAGGGCCTGATTTGTCGAGCTCAACCTTAGTGTTTCCATCATTGTATTGCTTCAAGGGCTTTGCAGTGTTACAGCTTTCGTAATCTTCTTTGGTCACTTCTAGTACCGAATCTACTTTCATGTCGTACTTCCAGACTATTCCACATGCACAAATATAATAAAACCCAAAACTAAAAATAAATTATATAATACTCCATATATCAACAATATGATTGTATGAAGATATGATTCTGATAGATAAACATCCTAAAATATAAAACAAATTATTAGTAATGGAAAGAAATTTGGGAAATGACTAAAAAAATTCTATGGTAAAATTTTATGGAAATGAAGATATAAAGGATATATAATTTGAAATGACTGATTCATTTCAGTTTTTGCCAATAATCTTGCCTGATTAATTAGCTGATATATTCCACAATTTGGTACGAAGTCTTTTTTGTTATAAAACCATTGGGATCACATGAGAATCAAAGCATATGATATATTGATAAAATGAAGAGCTAGAGAGAGAGATATAACGTACCGAGAAAGTCGCCGACTTTGAAACGATTGTTCTCGGCCCAGTGATTAAGAGTGTTGTTAGGAGAATCAGGAACTTTCCACGACCCCACAGATCCACCGACCAGAATCACCCTCGGATTGGAGGCACCATGGCTCACTTTAGTAAACACAAGGAAAACAAGGGTCAAAACTGGAACTATGATTCCCATTGTTTGGACTTGTTCTTACTACAAACAACTCTTTTTTTTCTTCTTGGTTTGAGTAATTTGTCTCTCGTTTGTTTTTGTTTTCTCTATAGGTGAAGAGAATTGGAGATGGTGGATGCTGTTTATATAGCCATATTGTGGTATGAAGCTAAAACGTGTTTTTTGGGGGTTCGGAGCTAGGTTCGGGAAATCCGAACCGAGTATTAAAGTGTAATCTCTCTCTGATTTGCTAAATTAATGTCCGTTTTTACTACTTTTATTACAAAAACAAAATGTTTCAGATTATATTTATCAGAATATACACAAAATCTTTGGTTTGATTTTTTAATAACTTGCTATGAGTTGTCTACACTAAATATAGATATGTTTTCAAAATACTTAATTGGTTGAATCTAACTGAATTTATCAAATAATTATACATTGTTTTCAACTATACTAACTTTGATATGTGTTTAATTAATAATTTAATAAATTATCACACGTATTTCTAGTATAAGTTTTATTTCTGATATAAGTTTTATTTTCTTAAATATTTTTAAAAACGGATAGTAGTTCTATATAATAAAATATAATAAGCGTAAAAAAAGTCAACTGATGTCAAAAAAAAAATATATATCAATTTGGAAAAAAATATCAAAAGTTGAGACTACAATCTACAAATAGGAAAGGTTGAATACGAGAGGAAAAAGTTCAAAAGGAAAACGAGAAAATGGAACAAAATGAAAAAGTTGGAAAGGGACTATGACAATTTTTCTTGTTTTCCTTTTCAATTTTTTTCATAGTGATCCTTTTTTTTATATTTCAAATTTATGTTAATTTTTATTTGTAATAGGAGACTCACTGTAAAAATCTAGATTAAAACATGTGAAAACTATTTAGTTTTACCATTTAACATTTTCAGTGACCAACTATATGTTTGATTCTATTTTATTTTATTCTCTTCTACATCATAAATTCAATATGTTAATTCTTTCATTTCGTTCCAATTCTTTTTCTATCTTATAAACTTAAAAGATTAATCTGTTTTGAATGAAAATAAATTATTATAAATTTGAAAATATGTCAAACTATTACACAAAGAAATGTAACGTAGTACATGTCTTAAAACAGTAAATTTCAAGCAAAAGCGATGAATATGGTAACGGTACCTTTTTACGTTAGGCATACAATATTTCGAGGCTCTGATTGATCACAAGCCATAGTGGTCAAGAACAAAACACTTTAATGGCTATTAATCGGCAGAGCGTCATTATTTCAGTTGGATTGTAATAAATTCGATAATTAAGATGGCAAGATTTACCACTTAAAAACGTTTCATTTAAATCAATGTTTTTTGTATGTTTCTGAACGTACCAGTGTTACAGATTTTCGTAATAACTTTTGTCTTGTTCTCAGTTTTTTTATTTTCAAACACACAAAATCACGTCTTCGTTCATTTTATCAACAGGCAAAAAACATCATACAACTATTAAAAAAAACTCCGTTAATTTAATTTTACTCGATGCTAGATTCAATTTTAATTTGGTTATCATCTCTTCTATATATTAAAAAAAAAATACTAAACATCCGGATCAACGTAGATCGAGGAAGTTAGAGATGATTAAAACAAAATGCCACGATTTGACATAAATTATTAGTTTTTAGTTCAAAACAAAAGCTGCATCATATAAAAGTCATTGGGATGGGATTTTGGCGACAACAACGAAATATGGTCTTTCGAGTTTTAAGAAAACAACACATTCAAAGAGAAACCGTCTTCAAATCAAAAACCAAAAACAACAGTCTGATGGATAAGACATTGATTGATGATATGGTAGATGGTAATGATGATATGATTATGATGATGATGATGAGGAGCTCATTTGAGAAGTGTCTTGACTATGGCTTTGACATTAAGCTTCTTCAGGTCAGTGTAAGACTGGCCACAACCCACGAACATAACCGGTGATCCCGATATGTAAACCATCGACAAGGCTGCTCCAACCTACAAACCGTCCAAACACTCTCGTTTACACTCATTTACAAGATCAAAACAACATTTAATCCATCTATCCAATTTTTTACTGTACCTTGTCGTCAATGGTATCGAACTTTGTCAGTAAGATTCCATCAATCAGTCTTGGGTTCCCAGAAGTGGACAGATCCGAAAGTTTCTGAATTTCAGAGAAAGAAACGTCAATAAGGTTCAATTTGAACACCTAACAGGAGTCTAATGCGGGTATATAAACCGAACCTGATTAAACTTCGAGAGCTGGTCTACTGCATCGTTTCCAACAAGAGCTTCACCAACAAACAAGACCAAGTCTGGCTGATTAAGGTTGATGAGCTTTGAGAGTGCTCTCATCAAAGGTTCATTATCCTGCATCCGACCAGCTGTGTCAACAAGAACAACATCGGATCCATTTCGAGTTGCTTCTTGTATGGCTTCTTTAGCAACTACTGCTGGATCCTTTTCATAACCCTTTTCAAATATCGGTATCTGTTGCCAAAATACCATCACCCCATCAAAAACCAGTATTAACACCACCATTTTAAATCACACGATTATTTGAACATTAAACACACAAAATATATATATGACATTACCTGTAACCTACGAGCATGAGTCCGTAACTGCTCAACAGCTCCAGAACGGAATGTGTCACAAGCAGCCATCATTACACTGACCTTATGCTGCTGAAGCCAATACGCCACTTTGGCCAGATTGGTGGATTTCCCAACTCCATTGACTCCAACAAACACAACCACATAAGGTTTCCTCTGTTCTTTGGCAGCATGAACATCTCTCAATATGTCAATGGAGCGTCTCGGAGTCAATATACGAACCAGAGCATCCTCCATCGCTGCCTGAAATCATATGTTTCACCAAAATTAAGCCATCTTCAAATTGCAGAGTGTAATGTTTCCTAGATTCAGTTTAGAGCTACAGGGACAAAGCACAAAACCTGAACAGTTGAGGAGATCCTGGTGAATGACGACAACTTCTTTCCTTCAAGACTAGCTTCCACTGATTCACAAAGCTTCTCAGCAATCTCTTCAGCCTGCGAATGAAATGCCCAATCTCAAGTAAGACGCATAACAAATTCCAAACATAAGTCATGACGTACTGTATAGACAGACACATACCACATTCTTGGTCATGAGCCGTTCCTTCAGAGCTTTCAACGCTGGTCCAAGGTCTGTTTTTTCAAGATTCGCTTTCCCAGTAATACTAAACACAAATTGCAGGATGTGTTAATAAGGTTTAGGTTATACATGAATTAGCAACATATTCAACAAGAGAAATGCTTACCTCTGGAAAACAGAAGAAAACCATCCTTTTTTCTTAGCCTCAGCAGGCTTCTCATCACTTCCTGGTTCGTCATCATCTTCACTTTCACTATCACTGCTGAAAACCTCTTCCTTATCCATCATACTTTCTCCTTGGTCAGCAGCCACAACGTCTACATGATCGTTGTTCCCATTTTCATCGACGGAATCTGTGAAGTCCAATTTCGATTGTTTGGGAGCCGCATCATCCCAAACCCTATTTTTCTTTGTCGCCTTTTTGGCTGGTTCCGCATGAGCTACCTTGGAACTTTTATTACCTATACTGTCAGTTTTCCTTACACCTCCTCTACCTCTTACTCCTTTACTTCTTAGTTTCTGAAGTTTACTTAAATCAACAGCAACATTAGAACTCGTGTTTTCTTTCCCGTTAGCAAGACCATTCTCCCGAGAATCATCTTCCATGCTATGGTTCTCATTGGAATGACCATTAGTCAAGTTACCGACTTTAGCTTTATTACCATCTCCATCATCTTTTTTCGAGGCACCTTCACTTATCCTTTTGTTTCCTCCTTCAAGTCCAGGTTTTGAGACCTGCCCTTGCTTCTTAACACTGGTCACAGGCTTTCCCACTTGCTTAGTCTTCCTCAATTCCTCGGCCCGAGCTTCAGCTTCCTTCCTAAGCTGCCTAAAAGTATCGTCGAAATCATCATAAACCATCCGCTTAGGATCATAGATCTCAGAGAAGCTTTGCTTGACCATAGAAAGCAAATCATCCACATAAAGCAAGTGGAGAATCCGCTGATAAACAGCGACAAAGACGAGTCCAAGATCATTGTGGAACGTCCACTTGAGAGTATAGGCAGCACCAGGAGCATCATAGTTAAAAGAAACAGCACCAGATCGTTCCTCAAGGAGACAAGATCGGATCAAAGTGTCGATCGGTGATCCTTTCAAAGCATTACCAATCTCTTTGCATGTCCAAAGGATTAATCCTCCTCTGGTAAAGATTAATAGCTGTTCTAACATCTTCGATCTTCAATTTAGTAACCCTGAATTAAAATTACGATCTTTTCAAATCAAATCCAAAAATATAAACCCATAAAAATTGAATGAATTGAATCAAATCAACACGCAATCCATAAGCATAAGATTCAGAAATCGTGGCAGATATAGTTAAAGAAGCAATCAAATTAACGGATCGAAATTGCCAATTGAAGATTCTAAGATGTACGCATAATCGTTTTGTAATCCGACAGGAAACAAAATAGAAGACGGATCTTGAGTTTCAATCCGAAAATCCAAAAGCCGACAAGAAGAGATTGAGAGACAATAAATGGAATCGTAGAGTTCGAGGGAAGGGATTCAAACCTTGGTTCCTGTCGTGCCTTGATACAATTGCCCAAATGAAAAAAAAAAAAAAAAAAGTTG
>OVAQ01000030.1:16006-74766 GCA_900406345.1 Erysimum cheiri
AAAGTTGTAACTTTACACCGGCGAGAGAGACGATGAGAGAGAAAAACAGATTAAAACAATCCTCTTTTTGATTCCCGGATATACTATGTTTTATATATAGGGTTTGCAATAAATTATTTTTGTTGACAAAAAAAAAAAAAAATTCTCAGAGTGAGGAGAATTTTGTTTTGGTCAAGAGTCCGTAGAAATTTAATTATTTTTTTTCTATTTGGGATTTCTTTCCTTTCAGGAATATTATTCTCTCTTTTTTTGAGACTATAGAAGCAATCTGAATTTAGCATAGAAACAAACTAAATTTTGTAAAATTAGGTAAGAAAAAATAAAAGTGGAACCAACTTTGGTTCGTGGAAAAAAAAAAAAAAAACTTTGGTTCGCGGAAGCTGGTGGTGGTGGCTTCATCATGGACGGTGAATATTGATGTCCCATTGACTCACGACACGCGTAAGGCATAATTAATATTCATTCCAACGCGGGCAACTTTTAAAACGCTGCGTTTTGATGTAACTCTTGCTCTTGCTCTTGCTCTTGCTCTTGCCTTAGCCTTAGGGAAAAAGGCCTTAGCTAGTTTAGCTTTATCGCGAACTACATATGGGCTTCCGATTGAATTTCTACCACACTTTTCAGTTTTCAAATTGCATTGTTAATAGTTAGACTCTGTTATATATTACCAATAACTTCTAAACCTTTGATTTATATTCGAATCGGAGAGTCACCATAATCTATTTTCCAAAAAGAGATCACTTAAATACAAAATGATGCTAGAATCACTTCGTTATCCGGTTTATATGGGTTTTTTTTTTAGTTTATTAATTCATGTAGGAATGATAACGTGGATTCGTATGGCTCGGCGGACATTTCTCCGTTAAGTTTTTGTTAGAAAAAACCCATGGGCTTTGCAAAGGCCCGAATTCGACTATAATTATGTTCTTATAAATCTTATCTTATCAGAATATCAGGAATTGAAAAGTCAAATCTCATTCTTTCTTTAGTCAGTCAGACCCGAATATTACTCCCGATAGTTTCATAAGTTCTTTTCTAGCATATACAGATCGAACATTGGACTTATGGGAAATAATGAAATATTGCTTCTGATAATTTTTTAAATAAACAGTATAATTATAATCGTAATGATGACGATGGTTTTTAATTATATTATTACAAGGATGCAAGCATGCACTCAGGTCCATATAGCAAAAGTTGCAATGACTTGCATAATCTATAACCTAGTATTAATTAACCAAGCCTATTTTACATGGTTTCGTTAATCCACCGTGGCCATTAATTAAATTAGATATACAACGAAATGCTTTCTAAACGTGAATTTGCTTCAAATCCCCAAAAATAGATCGTGCCTTTTCATGAAATTCAACTACTAACGATCGCAAAGTCCTTCGGATCTGCCGATCATTACTCCACCTCTTTTTATTGTTTTGACTTGGATGGTTGAAGCTCTACTTGTTAGGAATACATTAGGATCGCAATCCCCGGCCATTTTCATAGATACACTTGCGGTGTTGACTTATAACATAATCAAACTCAGTTTTCATCTATAATTGTAAATGCATGTAAAAGAAATCATAACTTTAACATTTTAGTATGAGCCTAACTCAACACCCAAAAAAGCTAGTTCCAGAGTGGAGGATTGCCACATATATATATATATATATGTTGACCACAATCTCTCAATTACTCGATGTGGGACAATTCCAACACCCCCTCCTCACGTTCAGGATTAGACATCTGAAACGTAGAGTTTGTGGGACTGGACATCCACGGGTATATACCACAATCGAGTGAATTGGAAGTTGGGCTCTGATACTATTTTAGTATGGGTCTAACTCAACACCCAAAAATTAGCTCCAGAGTGGAGGATTGCCACATATATATATATATGTTGGCTACAATCTCTCAATTACTCGATGTGGGACAATTCCAACAAACTTCAAAACAAATGTCCAGTATGTGAATGTGTATAGTTGTTACATATATAGTTGATAAAATTATTCAAACAATAATCGTAACTGGAAGCAATCTATTCGTTTTTTTTTTGGGTATAATTTATTTGGTACAATGACAATCTAAAGTCATATCATCAATTAAAAACAAAATTTTAAGCAAATAAAAAAGCACTAAAAGTGTTTTCATTCTTCTGAAAAATGTATTTATATATATATATATATATATATCCGACATGGTTTACCAGCTTTTGGGGCACCGATTTGGACTTGTCATTTTTTACGACACAACGCAGTTGAAAGCCTTTTGCAATGGTACTGTTAGTAATAGTCTCTTCGTAATACTATTATACTAATAGATGGTGGACTATATAACTTTAAACTTTTATATGTTGGGAAAATCATTTGACTATTACATATACAGAAAAAAAAATTATTGGTCTGGTGAGAAGTGATCTTTAACAACATGTGTTGACCACAAACTCGGACTATGAAAAATTGATAAAACTCTAAAACCTATGACATGAAAAAAACTATGAAGTTTTGATCAATGCACAATATTGTATTTATAATTTTAGTAATGTATCGGCGTCGTCCTAAATTGAAATTCGTCAAATAACAGTGGAAGACAAGTGTTTATTTTTCTACTTTTGTCATAGTCCAGAATTTATTGGCAAAACAATTTAACACGGTGAACATTTTGTCTTCTTGCAATAAAATACAGAAGTTAGGATATTCCACATGTTCGTTTGTTGTTTCTTTGGTTATCTTGTGGTAAGTTGTACACCTTTCTTTCTTTCTTTCTATTTTATTTCTTATGCTTCTTCGAACTAAATAAATGCAGTTTATTGATTTTTTCTTTTGTTTGGTTAATCACGACCGAACGTGCTACAGAGTTTGTGACTTTAATATCACCTAGTTGATCACCAATCAGCATTTATGAATATGTTATGTATATATTATAATCAATACAGTCAAATGAAAGGTAATGATTATGTATCAATTACGCCTAATTACAGTACCATGTACATATTACAGAATTAACATACCATTAACATGCATGCATGAGAGGATGAGAGAAGAAGATAGAGTAAGTATTGTACAATATTGCATTTATGGCTTTAATTTCAATTCTGATTCTAAATCATATCTTCTTCTGATTCAAGATCCCAATTTGCCTTAAGGTATTAGCAATGTAGCATCTACTATGTACATAAACACTAAAAACTTAACCGGTGACATATGCATATATACGTTACACCAATTTTTTATAACTCTGTTTAAAATCTTAACCATTGTTTTGTTGGTAGAGTAAACAGTGTGGTTAGTGCAAGGTACGCATAAAAAGACTGTTCAATATACGATTAGAGTATTCTTTGGTTAATTTTAAAAATAAAATTCATTTCATTTTTGTTAATATATTTTTATTACGTGTTTTTGGAGCCGAAATAGTGACCTCACTTTAACCGCATTTGGCGCGACATAATTCTATGTGGGAGAAGCAACACTACAGCTAATATAAGCCCAACCATTTACATCATTACATGTGATATAGTATTTTCATCAAAACTAGTATACGTTGTGTACAAGCTCGTGAATAGTCCCTATATTGGCTAGCTACATAAATACAAGCTCGTGAATAGTCCATATAATATATACTTACATATATGCCAATAAATACATTAGCATTTAGCATAGAGAGAGAAGGAAAAAGGTCCACTCACAGCTGGCCAACCTGCACATTGTGTAGTATTTCAGCAAAACATACATTAAATAAGAACCTCCAAAACCCCATCCATCAATCCATACATCTCTCTACATTCACACACACATACATATATACACATACATATATACAAACATACATCTCCGTAGACTATATGACCTAACAGTCTAACACACACAAACAAACCCATTGGAGAAAAAAGTGTGGAGAGAGTGAGAGGACACAAAATGGCAAGAACCCATCTCATTTTGCTTCTTCTTGTAGCACTTTTATTGACAACATCATCTTCATATTCTACAGAGCAAGAGAAGGACAGAATCAAAGCACTTCCAGGGCAACCAAAAGTCGCATTCTCACAATACTCAGGCTATGTTAATGTAAACGAGTCTCATGGTCGTGCTCTCTTCTATTGGCTCACTGAGTCATCTTCTCCTTCACCCCACACCAAACCCCTGCTTCTTTGGCTCAATGGAGGTTAGTTTTCTCCACTCTAATTACTTTATAATCTAAAGTATATATATTACATTTACTTAGGTGTTGTATAGCTTCGTTGTAACTATAGTTCCCTACTTTAATTCTGATGAGTAATAGATAATCTATACTTAGTCCCTTAAACATTGCCATAAGATAAACTATGAGACTCTAAACAAACAAGACACATCTATTAGCAATTACTAATTTGTGCATATATATATGTAAGTACAAATCGTTATTTTGGATAAAAACAAATCAATGTCCAACCAAAATAGCATATCAAACCACCCCATCTGCTTTCTCATTAATGGACCATGCACTCCTTTTTTTATCATCTCTTACTATTTTTTTATTTAATCGTCTTTTGTATTCAAGACCATTAATGTTACCATATAAGCCTCCACGAGCTTCGGATATCGTACTCTGCGCAATCTACTACTCCTAACCCACTTCTAGTACTCAAAAGCATTGTAGTTAAACCCCTTCTCTACCACTAAAATAAACTTAAAACTGGAGTATATGAGTATATCATATATATCCTCATCATGCTGGCCATGCGTGATGCGACTGATCCATGACACGAAACGCTTACTATCTTGGACTTAAACATTCATGGCGACTATAAAGAGCATACAATTATAGCCATGAGAAATTAAATGTAACAGTGTTAGTTAAAAGCCCACATGGCGGGACCTCGCGAACATATCCCTCTGGTTACATTTTTTTTTTTTCTTCTCTCTGGTTACATTTTGTTAAGCTAATAGATTTATAAATGATGATATATGTATCTTATTTCCCTAGAAATTGAATTTAAAATTAATACAGTGCAATTACAAGTACATAAAAGCATGATTAGCCTGATCAAGTTTAGTCTAAATGATCCAGTTTTAGTTTCTTCTATGAAATCATTATATACTGAGAGTTCTCTTGTCCCTTTCTGGCATCAACTTGTTCTTTTAGATCCCTTTTTGTTCTTCGGTGTCTTCATTAGCTTCTGTAAGAAAGCATGACAAAAAGGTGAAACTACCTTTTTGCTGCCTTTAATAATTAGATCCAAAAACCCATACATATACATTACCTAAAAGCTTTTGCCCAAAAAAAAAAAATACATAACCTAAAAGCTTACTACTTTTCTATTTATTTGAGTGTTAATTTTTATTTTCTTCTTTCAAATTTGTAATAGAAAGTTGACTTTGTTATTTGAAAGAAAAAACAAAACAAGGGCCCTTATTTTTTATTTTTTTTTTTTTTTTGTGGGGAAANATGCGTATTAATGGATGTCACAAGTTGATGGCGAATATGATGATGGTAGTTATACAGTTCTGTAAACACACGCCCGCGCGTGAAATTTTTCACATTTTTTTTGGCTACATACTTTTATTTATTTTCACATAATCAATACTATATAGAGATGTGAAGTGATCTTAGTTTAGTGGCAACGTCCACAGAAAACAGACACCATCACACCAGGAATCGAGTCCCTGATTCTACAATTTAATTGTAGAAATTAGGCTAATGGGCCGGTCAGCTGTGGCCCAAATGTTGACAAAAAAAAAAAAAAAAAAAAAATATNTACTATAGAGATATTTTCTTCTGGCCAGAAATACAAGCGTCATCAAGTATTCTTTTATATTTTGGTCTTTAGTCATTTAATTAAATTTAATCATATTCCTTAGGAGAAAATCGGAACATGCACGAGAAATGCCATAAATTGGGTCACATTCATCTTAGACCAAGAACTCGAAAGTTAATTTCAAGATTTTTTCTTTTTGGATAAAAGATTTGATCAAGAAAATTGTAATACAATTTGAAATGAAGAATTATCTGGCCACGCATGTTATGAGTTTATAACATTAATTTTGCATTTTCAGTTATAAATTGAATAAATAATGGCATTGATGACATTCTTGAAAGAAATAACGTCAACTGAAGGAAGTGTAACATTTGAATATTTTGTTAATTAATATAAAACAAAATCCACAGGACCGGGCTGCTCTTCGATTGCATATGGAGCTTCGGAGGAAATTGGACCGTTCCGTATCAACAAAACCGGTTCCAATCTCTATCTCAACAAGTTCTCTTGGAACAAAGGTAATTTACAATCACGTCACTTTGTTCTATTTCATGCAACTGTAGTAAAGAATTATTTTGAGGCTTCCAATTTTTTAAATTTCCGAATTATGAGATCAAATTATTTTGTAAATTCGTTTTATAACAGACGCAAACCTTCTGTTTCTGGAATCACCCGCCGGAGTTGGATTTTCCTACACGAACACAAGCTCCGATCTTAAAGATTCCGGAGATGAACGAACAGGTTCTTTCCATTTTCTTAATTCATTATCTGTTAATTAGTTATACACCGGCATGATTAGTCGATATTCTTATTTTTCGCTTAAGAAAATTGATATATGTCGTCATCATATTTTTCTTTCCACAGCTCAAGACAGTTTGATATTTCTTATCAAATGGTTATCAAAATTTCCCCAATACAAATACAGAGACTTCTACATCGCTGGTGAAAGCTACGCTGGTACGTTATTTTTGACAAAATGGATCGGTGTTAGGTTCAAGAATTACTTACTGATGATACATTTCAATCTTGACAGGGCATTATGTTCCTCAGCTTGCCAAAAAGATACATGACTACAACAAAGCTTTCTCCAAACCCATCATTAATCTCAAAGGATTCATGGTAAATTAAAAAAAGGTCTTATCTAGCTCAAATCAAAACTATATGTCCAATTCGTTATCAACAAAAGATTAACCATCTCTTATTTCTAAGGTGGGAAACGCAGTGACGGACAATCAGTACGACAGCATAGGAACCGTAGCTTACTGGTGGACTCATGCAATTATCTCCGACAAAACCTACAAGTCAATTCTCAAACACTGCAATTTCACGGTCGAGAAAGTTTCTGATGATTGTGACACCGCTGTTAACTACGCCATGAACCACGAGTTTGGTGACATCGATCAGTACAGCATTTACACCCCAACGTGCGTCGCTGCACAACAGAATAAGAGCAAGACCACTACCTTTATACGGATGAAGAACACCCTCTTGCGTAGACGGTTAGTGTCTGGCTACGATCCTTGTACGGAGAGTTACGCAGAGAAGTATTATAACCGTCGCGATGTTCAGAGAGCTATGCACGCTAATGTTACTGGAATTCGCTATAAATGGACAGCTTGCAGGTAAACAGTTCGCTTCACCACTTAACGACGACTGTGTTATGATGATTTGCCAAAAAATGATCCTGTTTCTTGTTTGGGGTGGTGCAGTGATGTTCTGATCAAGAACTGGAAAGATTCCGACAAGACGATGTTGCCCATATACAAGGAACTTGCAGCGTCTGGTTTGAGGATCTGGATTTTCAGGTAAACTATGGTTCAATGTAACTCCGGATTATATTGTCGCATCCTAACCATAGACATAGGCGGATCCGTAAAACCTGCTTTTAACCATGGATCAACATAGGGACCCTAAATCATGGTCTAGCTTAAAACGACCAATTAATGTTGTAATGAACCTGGAGAAACTCACACTCACTACTTTAGCTACTTAACCAAATTGTGGATTAATTGTACTGTCATATGCAGTGGTGATACAGACTCGGTGGTTCCAGTGACCGCGACACGGTTTTCCCTCAGCCATCTCAATCTCCCGGTGAAAACTCGTTGGTATCCTTGGTACTCTGATAACCAGGTATAATATACATACATCTATTGCATATATATGTACATGAACATGAACTATATCTAAGGTAGTAATGTTTACCGGCGGTGACAGGTGGGAGGATGGACAGAGGTTTACAAGGGACTGACCTTTGCAACGGTAAGAGGGGCGGGCCACGAGGTGCCTTTATTTGAACCGAAGCGTGCTCTCATTCTTTTCAGATCATTCTTGGCCGGAAAAGAGCTTCCAAGAGCTTCATAGTTACTTTAGTAACCTAAACATAGAGTAAGAGAAAATGTCCACAATTAGGAACCTATTCGAGTAAACTCGGATTTTTACTTCTTCTTTTTTTTTTTTTCTTTCTGTTTAAAGCTCGATTCATTTCCACAATTTGGAAACAACCAAACAATTTGAGAGCGTTTGAGTAATTGTTGATATTCAAAGAGGTAAAAAGGATCAAATATCTCTCTTTGATTCATTAAAAATTTAAAATAAAGTACAAAGCATTCGTTTCTTTCTGCCTGATCGATATACAAAAACAAAAAACTGGACTTCCATACCTGGAAGTTGTGTGAAATCACAAAAAAGATTAGGTTTTGTTACTTTAATCCATCACTGAGTCCCGGTGGCATGCCTAAGCTCTGCGCAAGATCACTCATTCTTTCCTTCATAGCCTGTAAAATCCAAAAGGTTCTTATTAAACAAGAGATAAAAGAAAACAAATAGCTTTATCCTAATATATGGTATGTGATGTCTTTACCAGTACACTCTTTGCATGTGCGTCCTTGTATGCTTCTGTGACCAGTAGTGAAAGTTTCTGCCAGAGGAAAACAAGAAACATGAGAAGCTGAAGTATTGATATAGCTTTGAGCATACCTTGATAGAAGCAAGTGCAAGAGAAAGTTAAGTGAATGATGGTTACTCACTTCGGAACCTAATTCCATTGCTGCATCAGTGATATCAGTGCGGATTGGTTGCTGGTTACCTGATAATGTAACCTGATACAATTTCAAAGTTTCGGGTCACGTAACTGGTAAGAGATAGAAAAAAAAAACTAAAAACTAGCATTGAGATTGACTGAATGTGTAATTATCCAAAAAAGTAATGATCCATTTAAGTGCCAATATGAACCAGAGTGGCTTTTTGCACTCATTGAGAGGAATAGTCAGGCTAATTGTGTAGTGACCTATTAAGAATTTAGGACATAAACAAAGCCTGTAACTACCTTGACAAGCTCGCCTTCACAATAACCATCAAATTCAGCACTGAAAAAAAGCAGGCATGAAACACATTAAGATAGAAATTTTTTTTAGTAATGCATATGGGTAGGCTAATGGGGGACATACACAGCTAACTCTTTCTGCACCCTAACAGCCTCTACTTGAACAACCATTTGAGCTTTCTTCACAGTCTCATACAGATTCTGCATGTTACCAAGAATTCCTGCCTAAGACCAAACAGAAGAAAGCAATAAGAAACACATCAGTTATGACAAATCTGTATTAAGATTGTGTTGTTAAGACTTTTGAACATGAACTTTAAAACATGTACCTTTGATTGCCCATCCTCGTTATTATCCTTCTTTCCACCTCCGAATAATCCATTAACACGAAGAGACATATAATTGTTTCCAGACTTCTTTCCATTTAACCATACCATGCTCTGTCTACTACTTCGTTGCGCCACATTCCCTGAAATTACTCGAATTTGGAATCCCGGAAGAAACCTCAGAGACGAAGATGATCCAAACTATACGAATCTATAATAGTGTAACTGAGACAAGCTCGCATGGATATTCACACTTGTTCTTCTCCAAGTTCAAAAATTGAAATCTGATTTCGAAAGCTTATCATACCCAGATGAAACCAAGCAGAGGAATAAGGCATAAACCGAGAAATATAAACATGAATTCACTCACACGCACATACAAACTCAACCACATACCTATGGAAATAACTCGAGAGAGAGAGCGAGTCACCCAGAGAATTTTAGAAACTAACCATTGGATAAAGGAGAGAGTAAAGGTTTGAAGAAATCAGTAGTCGCAGTCGTCGAAGCCATTGTTCTCCTGAGAGAGAGAGAATGGAGAAAACTCGAATTCGACAAGATAAACAAAAAGAACGATGGTATTCTGTTTCTGACCAATGATATGGTGCCACGTTGACATGCTTGAGGATCTTTTAATCGACTTTATGACTGGGCTTCGATTGATTCTTATTGACAAAACCCAAGGAGAAGAAATAGAAAAGATGAAGCAAGGTAAACGTGCAAAATCAAATATCAAGCAAGGTTTATTTTTCGTTATTTGTTTTTAACTTGTGAAATCTCTTATCTTTTATAGACCAAATCATATAAATTTAACTCAGAATAAACTCGAATCAAACCAGGAAATACAATTTAGTAAAGTGATTTACATAATTAATTTTTATTTACTAAATTATTTAAGGGAACAGGATGTTAAAAAATAAAGATACAAATTACATAACTTTAAAGTGAGATCAAATTAAATTTGATTAGGTTTCTTACCAAGTTCCATTTCAAATCTGTTAACTAAAAAGAATTCTAGACATTGCATTACAAAAGATATAGAGGCTAATGTTTTTTTGGAGAGACATTGACTCTGTAGCAAAACAAAAGTTGATTGAAAGGGTATAATGGTCAAGTTTCTCAGGATGGGTCCAAAAATAATACAGTATCAAACAAGTATGTTGCAATCTATCTGCATCTGGCAAAAATACACATAAGTAAATTGTAATATAAATATATAAATATATATATACACACTAATTACACACCACCACACCAATCATCTGTCTTTTCAATCTCCATAGTTTCTTCTTCTCCTGTTTCACTGTTTGTCTCAACCCACCTTCTTATTTTTTGCTCCCTCTCTCACTAGACCCCATATCTTTACAATCTCTCTCTAAATAAATTTCACATACATACCCAACAAACATTACCTCTTTATCTCTTCAATGACCCATATCTGCTTTTTATTTCAAAACTCTACCAATTTTTAACAAATCCACCTCACAAAGACATGAAACCTAATCATAAACACAATAAAGGACGAACCTTTATTTGTTTAATTGGTCAGCATTTCAATGACCTTCTGCAACTTCCAAAAGGGCACAAAATAGAAGAAAAGTAAAAAGATAGAAAGAAATGAGGAGAAAAAATCAAAACTTTTTTCTTTTCCATTTCTTTCTTTCCTCTCTTTACCATCTTGATCACTTGTCCTAGTTTTCTGCTGCTTTGTCTGGTCTGTCTCATAGATTTCTCAAACAAAAAAAGAAAAGGAAAATCCAAATTTTTTTTTTCAATATCAATTTGTTGTAATGGGCACCCAAAATCAATCAATTATGTGGTGGCTTCTTTGGGGTTTCTTAAGTCTTTGGTCAGAGAGTTTCATACAAGGAATAAGACTCCCACCATTAAACCTAACCCCTTTGCCTTCTCTTTCTTCTTTCTTCGTTCTTCTTTCTTCGTTCTTCTTTCTTCTTCTTCACATCTCTCTCTCTCTTTCCTCTTTCTCGCTTGCTTGTTGTCTTTTGTATCTGCGATTCCCAGGTTTTACTGAGCGGATCCGATGAAGGAGACTGATTTCGTCTCTGCTGCTTCATGTGGCGATCCCAGGTTGAGGTTCAAGCATCAAACCCTTTTGCAGGATTATCAGGAGTTGCGAAAGGTAATTCCTTTTTCTAGGGGTTTAATTGAAGTTTCTGTGTTCCTTTTTTGTTTCGATTTCATCTGGATCTGGTGTTTTTACACCTTGTAATTTGGGTGAGATCTTATGTTCTATCATGAATCTGGGTTTGGAATTGTTTGGAGCAGAATAAAGAAAGAAAAGTTTTGAACTTTTTAGCATCTTATTGTTGGTTTTCTCAGGAAACAGAGTTTAAGAAAAGGAAATTGGAGATGATGAAACAAAAACGATCGACCCTCATTGCAGAAGTCAGGTATAATCTCTGATCTTCATGTGAATTTACGTGTTTACTGTATAACTTACGTGATTTCAAGCTTTTAATTGGCTTGTTTTGTACATTCATTTGTTAATTGGGTGTTTGATGAAACCATAGGTTCTTGAGACGTAGATACCAACACTTGAAGCAAGACCAAACTCTTGAAACATCACAGAAGATGTTGGGATTGTCAGAATCTGGGGGGTTAGAAGTCCCAAGCAAGCCAAGTGGCAAAAGAAAGAAGCACTCTGGTGTGAGAGCATCTGTGCCATGTTTTGATTTGAAACAGAAGAATACAATTTGCAATGAAGAGGAGGCATTGGCTAATAATGCAAGTTGTGACTTGGAGAAGAAGCTAAAAAGGAGCAGTGGAATCGAGGTTTTGACAAATTCCGTTTCACTTCCTGACCTCAACGGAGATGGGAACACTTCTGTCACCAACAAAGTCCCGGGCTTTGATCTAAACCAGATCTCGGTAAAGCCAAACAGCTTTTGTTTTTTTAGGTTCCTCCTTTTATTAGAGTCTTGAGAACATGATCAGTTTTATTTGTGGGTTTTGCTTTTTGGTTCTAGGGAGAAGAAGAGGAGCCCCAAGCGAATGGTGAACATATGGTCACGGAAACAACAAAGAACACTATGCTTGATGATGGAATCAGTGACCTACATGACAAAAGAAAGTTACCGATTTACAGAAACGTGGAGAAAGAGTTAAATAGAGCAGTGAAGAGGAAGGTTACATGGCAAGATCCAGTGGCTTTAAGAGTGTAAAAGTTCTTAGTATGAACTATGAAGTAGGATTGAGAATGAGATAATTTAGCGCAATATGCACATATCCTTATACAAGTATATAGATATATAAAATTTAATCTGATGACTGAGAAAGTCATTACTTCCATATGTCCAGCATAGGAAAACTTATGAACAACTCTTGTCATAGTGATAACATTATCCTTTTAATCCAATTTGGTGATTACAGAATCACATGTGTTGTTGGATGTTCTTACTCATTCTCTTCATCGAAGTCGCAGAGCAGAGACCCCAAACTGACAGAACATTAGCATGATAAACTTCAAATCATTGTTCTTGACGACCTGTTGATTCATTCTAGAAGAATTACCAATAACAACTAAAATAAAAACCAAGTTTGAAAAGCTCTGGTTTTTTGTATCATGTAAAAAGCATGCTTTATTAGTTATTACAACAAAGCAGAGTGATGTTGTGTGCCCAAAACAGACAAGTGTGGAGAACCTCGGATTGCAACGGCAAGTTCAGTCACTCTTTCACCAGATTAATCCAGCTTTTACAAGCTATTTCATCAGCAGCTTGGAAACCAACATTTGGCAATACTCTAATCGTGATTGGCGACCAGAGGAAACAAATCTTCCACAATCTTCACAGCATCTCCATCCTTGTAGCCTTGTCCACACCCATGATCGAGCATCTCCATGAAAACTTGAAAATCAGCATTTACATCGTGTCTTCTAGAGTTACCAAGAACCAAAGATGTAAATGTAGAATGATCAGGAGTCAACCCAGCTTGAATCATCTTACACAGATACTGCCTCACCTCGACCACACGTACAATACGCATTTGAGATTAGATAATGACTTAAATTCATTTATGAAAAAGTCTCAACGTTATTGTTTCCATTGACTATATAAGCTAAAAGTCTAAACATTTGAAATATATTCCTACTCAAACGACGTTCTTCAATCTAATGGAAGTCAACGACGGCGAAGGAAAGGTGGAGATGGGATCGGGACTCTGCCCTGACTGGTCTGAACTGACTCGGGAATGTCTTCTCGACATCTTCTCACGGCTGAGCCAGGAAGAAAGATGGACAGGACCGATGCTAGTCAGCAAGAACTGGATGAACGCATGCTATGACCCGTCACTCAACACCATCTTCGATCTCGAAACTCGCTTCCTATCGTTCTCCGAGTCGATCAACTGGTGGACTCCCGAATTTGAGGATAAAGTCGATTCCTTTTTCCGATCTGTTGTTGATCGGAGCGAAGGCGGTCTCACAGAGATTCGGATCAGGCACTGTACAGATCGCTCTCTTTCTTACGCCGCCGAGAGGTACGTATCACTGCGTGATATTAGCTCACTTTGTTTGATTTACTAATGTTAATGAAATGTCATTATATAAGATTTCAATTATGTTGGGGAACTCTTTCCAAATTACGTTTACTTGTTAAATTGTTCATAATCGTATACATGTCATGTGGTTTTCATTTTTAGGTGCCCTAATCTAGAGGTTCTTTGGATTAAGAGCTGCCCAAATGTTACGGATGCATCAATGGAGAAGATAGCCACCATCTGTCCAAATCTTAAAGAACTTGATATAAGTTACTCTTATGGTGTAACAACTCACGAGTCTCTGATGATGTTGGGGAGGAACTGTCAAAATCTAAAGATCCTGAAACGGAATTTGTTGCCCCGGCTAGGTCCTAACCTGCCTACAATTGTTGCGCCACTAGACTATCTGGCTACATTTCCTAGATATAGAGGCTAGAATTATTGGGAGACACATGCCACATCTAAAGCACTTGGAGTTTCGATACTTCACATTGACACCGCTAGAGGTCTTGACTCGATTTGTAAGGGATGTTCGAATCTTGAGTTCCTGGACTTATGCGGATGTATATCATTGACCAGAACAGAGATAAACACATATACCTCGGGCTTGAAGAATTTGAGGGAGATCAATAAGCCGGATTTCAATCCTCCTATTGCTATTCTACGCCTTCCAAGACCGGGTAATCCGAGAGAGGAATAATGAATGATAAGGTCTTCAGAACACACATTTTCATCACAATCTGATTAAGTACTTTGTTTCACTTTCCTCAATGACATCAGGTCACTTTGTTCTTATCCATCTTTGAATTCTTAAAGCAGTGTGAAACCTTTCTACTTTGTCACTAACTTCCTAAACTTTTTGTGTTGTCTAAATATTCCTTTCGTACATTGCAAGGGAAACAGTTTGTCTATGCTTTTCTTTCCTTTAGGTCTGATCCTAGAATGAGATCATACTCTCTGTTTAATACCCACCTCTTGATGGATCCAAACAAAGCCTTGAAGATATAGAGGTGCAGCAAATGATAATATATGACAACTATATGAACACCAACGTTATAAGAAACAAAATGGTGAGGATTGAATTAAACACATTAGGAAAAAAGTCATGGCAAAATATTAATTAATATTTTATTATCATCAATTTTAAGTCATGAAAATAATCAATTTAAATGACCTTATGATGGTCATTTGTCATAGTTAATTTAAATAGCTAAATAAAAGTCAAACGTTGAAGATAGAAAAACTCTGTTTTCAGCTCAAGGACGACGGAAGAAGGCTAGAAGAGATGGGATCGGGACTCTGCCCTGACTGGTCTGAGTTGACTCGGGAATGTCTTCTCGACATCTTCTCACGGCTGAGCCAGGACGAAAGATGGACCGGACCGATGCTGGTCAGCAAGAACTGGATGAACGCATGCTATGATCCGTCACTCAACACCATCTTCGATCTCGAAACTCGCTTTCTGTCGTTCCCCGAGTCCATCAACTGGTGGAATCCTGAATTCGAGGATAAAGTCGATTCCTTTTTCCGATCTGTTGTTGATCGGAGCGAAGGCGGTCTCACAGAGATTCGGGTCAGGCACTGCACGGATCGCTCTCTTTCTTACGCCGCCGAGAGGTACGTGTCACTGCAAGAGTTTCCCTAGTTTAGCTTGATTCCATGGAGATTTGATACTTCTTTTTTGGGATTTCTTGCCAAATTCGGATGATAATTTTCTTGTTCCATTTGTAAGGTGCCCTAAGCTTGAGGTACTCTGGATTAAGAGCTGCCCAAATGTTACAGATGCATCAATGGTGAAGATAGCCTCAAATTGCTCAAACCTTCAGGAACTTGATATGAGCTACTCATATGGTATATCTCACGAGTCTCTTACATTGTTGGGGAGAAACTGCCAGAATCTTAAGATTCTTAAACGGAATCTATATCCCCGTCTTAATCCACACATGCCTATAATTATCGCGCCGCTCAACTATCTGGCTAGATATCCTAAATACGGGGATGTGGAGGCTGAGATAATTGCGAGACACATGCCTCAGCTGAAGCACCTGGAGTTTCGATACTCCACATTGACTGCTCAAGGTCTTGCCACGGTTTGTGAAGGATGTCAGGATCTAGAGTACATGGACTTATACGGGTGTATATCCTTGAGAAGCGAGGAGATAACTAGGTGTACCTCGAGCTTGAATAACTTGAGGGAGATCAATAAGCCCAATTTCAACTTCCCTATGGCTATTCTACGCATGTCACGACCAGGTCATCCGAGATACGATTGAATTAGTGATGAGTTTATTCGACGCACGTCTTGATCAACTTGTTGACCGTTTTTATGCTTTCTTGCTCAATGACATATCCACTTTGTTGTTAATTTGTTATCCATCATTGAATCGATAAAACAGTGTGGAATTCCGTTTTCATCGTCCGTAAAAAATGATAAAAATAAATAATCAAACACCTATTGGTAGTACGACAATGTTTCAGCCATTAACTTCTGGTCCTGGATTTAACTGAAGTCAGGCCTTCTTAGGCCCACTTTAGTCACATGGTCCTTAAACATTCTTCTCTTTTTTCGACATTAATCAGATTCAGAGTAATAATATCTAAAAATGATCTGGTGTGTTACGTTGCACCATATATTGCGTGTTCCAAATCCAAGTTGAGATGAAAATATCTAAAGGAGTGGGGGCAAGGTAAGGTAATTTACGAGATGTCGGCATGTAACCTGAGCCGTGAGATTTAAATACCGATAAATGAAGGGTGCAGATCTCGTAGTTGACTTGGTAGCGCCAGAAATAAAAAGCCGTGGATTGGTCTTCATTGGATCTCTGTGTCGACTACTTTCAGTGTTCTCTCTTCTCCACTAGTTCATTCTAAGATCAAATTCGAGTTTCTTCTCATATCTGAAAAATGGCGAGCAACATGGAAGTTTTCTGCGAGATCTTAATCGCGATCCTTCTTCCGCCTCTTGGAGTTTGCCTCAAGCGTGGCTGTTGCACCGTAAGTTCTCTTCCGAGATCGTTAAAATTTTAGTTTCGAAACCGAATCATGGAACTTCTCAGAAACTGTAATTTAGGTTTGAGTATGAGGTAGATTGATTTGGTGATGTCCTGAAAGCTTGGATAATGAAAAGTGTTTTGAAATGTTCTCACTCTGATTTTGTTTGCAGCTGGAGTTCTTAATTTGCTTGGTGCTGACTCTCTTAGGCTACATCCCAGGGATCATTTATGCCATTTACGTGATCGTGTTTCAAAACCGTGACGGCTCTTCCGAACTCGGAGCTCCGCTCAACTCCCCTTGAGATCTGTTGGTCCATACTCGGATCATATGTCCTTGTAACTCTTTACTTACTATGTACCCAATAAGTTGCTTTGCAGTTTTATGTATTGAAGATTTGAGAACATTGTGTGTTGTTGATACGGGAAAACGGCTAAAATCAACCCGAATTTTTTGCGAAATGCGGTTTCATACCTAAACTACAACGCAATGCGTAAACCTATTCGAACCATTGTTTAATTCAAATTTCAAACCTGAACTAACATACACTATGCAAAAATCAACATCACTATTAACGGTTCAACAGGGCTCCAACCAACCACTGTGGGCGAAAGGAAAACCTATCATTTTAACCACTGGGACATGGAGTATTAGTTTATGTGGATATAGCCAACCAATCTTTTATATATCTTATTCACTCTGTTTCTTTCTCATTTTTTAAACCAATAACTAATTAAATTAGGCAAATTAAAAAACTTCAATTAAGAAAATTAAATTAATTAAATAAGAAAATTAATTAGAAAAATTAAATTAAATTAATTTGGATAATTAAGCCTACTTTTTAATTGAGTTTTAGGGTTCTAAGTAAGGATCTAATAAATTGATGGTTTGATTGTTGCCAAGGAATTCTCGTTTTTTTTTGGTGTTTTTTTGTGTCTTTTTCTCCTAATTTTTGGATTATTTATATAATAAATTTAATTTAATTTTCCTAATTTGATTAATTTTTCTAATTAAATTAATTTAATTTTCCCAATTTAGTTAATTTTTCTAATTTAATCAATTTAATTTTACTAATTTAATTTTTGAAAATTTTCTAATTTAATTAATTATCGGTTTAAAAAATGAGAAAAACAGAGTGAATAAGATATATAAAAGATTTGTTGGATATATCCAGATAAACTGATCTGTCCCAGTGGTTAAAGTGATAGGTTCCCCTTCGCCCACAGTGGTTCGAGCCATGTTGATGTCAATTTATTTCAATCAAAACGACGTCGTATTGAAGTTTTTAACGCCGTTAATAGTGATGTTTTTTTTTTTTTTGGTAGAAGACGGGAGACTAGTCTCCCATGCCGTTAATAGTGATGTTGATTTTTGCATACTTTATGTTAGTTCAAGTTTGAAATTTGAATTTAACAATGGTTCGGGTAGGTTTCCGCATTGCGTTGTAGTTTAGGTATGAAACCGCATTTCGCAAAAAGTTCGGGTTGATTTTGGCCGTTTTCCCGTTGTTGATACATTGATTATCTTTTTTGATGTATAACATGATTGGTTTCTGCGATCAGGTTCTTTATAAAAAAAAAAAAAAAAAAGCGATCAAGTTACGCAACCCTGCTAAGTGGTTAATGTATCAGGTTCTTTGCCAAGATGGTATTGCCGGAGTTTTTTTTTATTTGGAAATGCGGAACCAAAATCTTGTCTAGGCATGTAAAAAGTGGGTAGGCCATATCGGGTTTTGGTTGTTCATTCTTAGGTTGAATTCATATAGTTGTGATCGCAAAGGATTGTATGGAGTTTGAAGTTGAACAAGTGAATTCTAATTTTGAACAAGCCTTCCTGAGGCAAAGTCCAAGAGATATTCTGAATCCAACATAGTATGGTAGATAGAATTAGGACTAAGCTGGAAAAGATAGATTTAAGTTACTTTGGTTGCGACATTGATTAATGAAATTCGTACCGGTACGACACCGTTAGTACCCACAACGCTTCTGTCCAATTCCAGTCTGGTCCCGGATTAATTAAATAGACAGGCCTTCCTAGGCCCATTTTCATATGGGAGAGTCATGGACTAAAATATCTAAAAATGATCTCGTGCGTTTAGTTGCACCATATCTTGCGTCCAAGTGATCCACGAGATGTATGTAACCTGAAGCCGTACGATTTGAGAAATGAACGGTGCAGACTTTTCGTGTTTGACTTGGTATCGGTAACAAAATAAAAACGTGGCTTGCTCTTCATTGGTACTCTGTGACAGCAACTTTCAGTGTTTTGTCTCTTTAAAGTCTTCTTCTGACTTCTCCTTCTTCTCCATGACATTAACTTTCCATTAGAAAGATCGAAACTCATCTCAAAGCTTTTCTCTTATCTCTGAAAAAATGCCGAGCAACTGCGAAATTCTCTGTGAGATCTTAATCGCAATCCTTCTTCCGCCTCTTGGAGTTTGCCTCAGGAAGGGATGTTGCACTGTAAGTTCTCTCTCTCTCTCTCTTTCGAATTCCTCAATTTGAAGAATCGTGGAACTACTCTGAGATTGTTATTTAGGTTTCATTATGATGTATAGTTCAGGTGTTTCGATTCCTGGGATATAATAAATCTATGCTGTTGAATGCATCAATTTTGTGAGAAATCTCTGAAAACTAGATTCACTTGTTCAAAATCTTCTAGGAATGTGTGTAGCTTGTTAGAATTTGGATGATTTCTTAAAACTTGGATTATCATATTGAGTAACTTCTCTGGTTTGGATCAATTTCTATTTGATTTGGTGGTTTCCTGAAAGATGTGTATAATAATCATTTACACACTAAGGGATTGAAGACATTTGAAATTTTATCACTGATTTGGTTGCAGGTAGAGTTCTTGATTTGCCTGGTGCTGACTATCTTAGGCTACGTCCCGGGCATAATATATGCCATTTACGTGATTGTGTTTCAGAACCGTGAAGAGTACTTTGATGAATACAGACGCCCTCTCTACTCCGCTTAATCATCTGTATCAGAATCTCTTGTTCCTTGAAACTGTTTCTTTGAGTTGTACCAATAAGTTTTTACTTATGTATTGAAAGATTTTAAAACATTGTGTGTTGATACAATTGGTTATCCTTTTGGTGTAATGCAATATTGAAGGTAACGTTATATACTTGTTGGCATTTGTTACCAGGTTACGAACCGTGCTAACTGTTTATGCATCGGGTTGTGTGCTAAGATTGTATCGCCGGAGTTTCTACTTTGGAAACCCGGTAAGATAAATTTGGTTAAGGCATGTTAAGTTGGTAGGCCATATTAGTTTTTGAGTTGTTTATACTTAGGTTGAATGCTTACAGTTGTGTTGATACAATATGTTATCATCTCTAAGAATCATCGAAGCAACAGAATCCCTCTCGGCTCGGTTTCTCTAGTTTTAAACCTCCCTTGTGTTACCTTTCCTTTAGCAGGACAGGGTTTACTGGATAGGTTGGTTTCAGACAGTGGTTATATTTCAGAATCAACTGATTCAGTATATTAGGTACTGTATTTCCAGTGAGCTGTTTCTGATTCCTCTCGAAACAAGCTTTGCTATTATTATAGACTCTTAAGATCTTACATTTTAGTACAAGAAAAGATGGACCAGAGTTGCAATTGTTACATGAAGTAGTGCAAGTGACGCAGAACTGGTCATGGAGGCCATGGCTCTATTCTTCTTTCCTTTAGGCCTGATCATGGAATCACCTCCATAAACACCTCTTGCCCTGCTCGTCTGCGAAATTCCATAAGCTCTCTTGCTATCAATTACTCTGGCGATTGGTCTCTCTGCAACAAAAAAAATAAGAGTTACCATGTATGTATAGCTTTTGAAGTAGTTCAGCAAACATTGGAGCAACAACTAATTGCCTTTGTGAACCGTGTAGACTGCGTTGTCTGAAGAGTATTGAAGCTCTTCAGCAAAAGCAAAGGCGATGAAGAAGATGCTGATGATGAGCAACAAATCTCGATAGAATCTCTTCATGGCAGATGATCACGAAAGCTTCCGCAGAAGAATATTGATTATTTTATTTTTTTATTCCAAATTGTTTGGGGATGATCAGTAAGTTAACCACTGAGTATCAGAATAAATAGGACTGTCTCGCTCACAAGACAAGAGAGAGAACCTTAAGGTAGAAGATTACAACTCAGAAACAGGACAAAGGTTGAAGAATCTGATGAATAAAAGCAAAAGCAGCCATTTGTCGGGTAAATTGGATTCCCACACCTGATCCTGTTTCTTTCACTTTTCATATTTTCATAAGTCGAGATAAGTGGGTATAATCAACTTTTAGGAAGAAGTTACGTTGCACTTTAACTAAAAATTATGTTGGAATCAACTGATTATACAATCTGTAAGCAACGTTTAATATATAATAGAGCTATCAGTTTGATGATACGATACTTGTAAATATTCTCGAGAATTCAAAGATAAAGTTGCGAATTTGACAAGTCAGAGCTCATAACAAAGACTAGTTAAGATAATCCCCTCTTCGGGTTTGATTAGGTGCTCCAGCAGATAACCTCGAGGCGCATGTGTCCTGGTTTCCCATCCATTGTCTTTCGTACAACAGCTCTATAATTAGCCTCCTCATCTGTCTCTGGATGTTTTCGGCCCCAAAAGCTTATGTAGAAGATTGCATTAGCCGCCTTGAGCTTCTCACGCGGCTCTGTTTCAGCTTCTCCTCGAGTTTCGACGACAACCTTTTGAATATCCAATGGTAGGCATTCCGCGATATCGTCCGGCCCAAACGGTCCAAACCATTTCGTGTAGAATGCAAACTCAGCGAAGAGATTCAGCCACCAATTTTCGTAGGCGTCCAACTCTGAATGTTTCACCTGTGGGATCCACGGCCAAGAGTCATCAACAAGACATGACTTGGTCAAAACAACTTGTACATATAACTTGTTAGTTTACTAGTAGACATTGCAGCAGAGAGAGTTACCACATAGCAATGTTGCAGATGGTCATCAGACAACCATTTGGGCATTTCACCTTTGTACCGATCATCTATTGCCTCATTATCCCAATCATGATCCTGCGCCTCTTGGCTACCTTTTTTTTAACTCAAAAGAAAAAAAGTCAAGACTTACACCACAACCTAGGAAAGGTGTAACTGCGGTTTTACCTTTCTTGACGCAAAAGCATGTCTCCCACGATGATTGCATAGTTTGTGCAAGCTTGTCATGCTTAACCCACGTCTGGAGAGTGAACGGAGAATCATTGTCGTCTGGATTCACAGACTCCGTTGTAATGAAAAACATGGTGGAACACGGAGTATATAAATGGCTCACATACTCAAACTCGTAGTTTGTACCCTACAAGATCAGAAGAGGGAGACGTGATAATAGATAAATAATACAAGCTGATGAGAAAGTCTGTGCTATAAAACAGGGTTAGAACACATATAAAAACCTTTTGAAAATTGTAACAATGAAGTCCAAGTCTTCCGCAGAGGCCAATGTCATAAAACATACGCCACTCACCATGATCTATGTCCCTAAAACCCTATGCAGATTAACAAAAAGCATTTGAGATGGAGATAGTAAATAATCAAAAAAGATAGACAAAAGATAATTACGTACGTTTACGAAGGAATGTGAATTATCATCATCCCAGACGGCATGCCTGTCATATACCTCCTTGGATTGTTTTCGCTCCTACATCAAAATCAACACCAAATTAGAAAAAGTAACTAAACCAGGATCTTATCCAATAACATACGGACAAGTTCAGCCAAACATGATCGAGAGATAAAAATGTATCACCAGGTCACAGATTCGGGCAAACTCATCAGGATCATCGATAAGTGCTCCACCAGCCTGCGGCGGCGATTCATTCCCAATATTCTCGTTTTCGCCTGCAACTTCAATACAAATATGTCCTGGTTTCCCATCCATGGTTTTCCTTAATACCGATTTGTGATCACCTGCCAAACCCCTTCTTGAAGATTCATCACCACTACACTTGTAACTTATGTAGAAGATTGCATTATCTGCCTTGAGCTTCTCCCGTGCCTCTGTCGTGTATTCTTCTTTAGTTTCTATAACTACCTTCTTGATATCCAAGCCTGGGGGAGCCTTTAATCGCTGCAATTACATTGGGGCAAGCGTTAGAGGAAATACACAAGAAATAAAAAAAAGTTCACTTGCTCTCTCTCCAGAGTGAATAGTAGAGATATCAAAAGGACTTACACACTCTGCTTTTGAGAAGAAAGCAATTTCTGAGAATAGCTGCAACCAGTCATTCTCAGGCAGATCTGATTCTTGCACCTGCGATAATGATCCACAAAGTGTGTTCATGTTAACATTTCACACATAACTTGTCTTGTAAAACTTAAAAACCAAAATTAAACTCACAGGACATGATATACCTCGTAAAACCTTTTAGGGTGACTGGCCAATTCATGATCAGAAAACCATTTGGGCAATGGACCTCGGTAGAAATCATCTATTGATGTATCGTCCCAATGATCATCCACAGGTTTGTTACCTTAAAAAAGAAAAAAAAGGTTAGTACTGTTAGAAGTCAAAGTTACAATGCTAAAATACGATCAAGTTACAATGCTAAGATACGGTAAAGAATGGTAAATATACTTACATTTGAGTCTAGAGGCGAAGGCCCACCACTTGAGAGAGATACCGTTTGCACATCCACAATCGCTTAAAAGCGTCTGAAAAGAGAAGACAGAGTTGATGGCCGGATCCATTGCCTCCAAAGTAACGTAGAAGTCGGTGTATGCAGTCGACAGAATACTATACTTTTCCGAGCGCACAAACTTGAAGTTTGTTCCCTGTCAAAGGGAAACAAAAAGGAAGTCATACATACAAAAGGGCCGGGATAATCACAAGAAAAGACATAAAAGAGATTTATTGAGTAACAACCTTCTGAAGATTGTAGCAGTGGACTCCAAGCCTACTGAAAAGGCCGATATCATAATGTTGATCCCAACGAGACTTAACTAGTGTACAAGGATCTGTCGAGTAATCCAGATCAAAACCCTACAAAGCGTGAATTAGACTTGTTCTGTGAGAACTAATAAACCTAAAGAGATCATTCACTGGAAATCAAAATCAGTATACAGAAATCAGATTACATAGGACAGTTGGTTATTTCTCAAGGAGAGGGGTTTCTTCCTACGTAGTTGTTGCTCCTACATCAAAATCAACACCAAATCAGAACAAGTAACTCATCAACCACGATCAAATTCAGTTATATACGGACAAGTTCAGCCAATCATGAGCGAAATATCAAGAAAAATCACAAACCTCGGCATAGATTTGGGCAAAGTCAGGATCATCGATGAATGCTTCACCAGCCTGCAGCGTCGCTGCGTTCTCAATATTATCGTCCACGATTCCTTCCATATCCCCAAAATTCGTTTCTCAAACCCTAATTTCTCAGGACAAGTCGACCGAGGACTTATAAATAAAGCTCCACGGATACACTTAAAACTTTTTTTTTTTTACATTTTGAGTTCTTTCATTTAACACCCCCGTTGCGTTGATGTTCGACTCTTTTCTAAAATTACCGACTTAAAACGTTGGTTCATGTTGCTATGATGCATCTTCGTCCTTGCTTTTGATCTTATACACTGTGATATCACAAATAAGTTTCATCATCACTCTTTGCTCTGTAAGCGTTTTTCTAGCTAAGCTGTTGAAATTATTTTTCTAGTACAACTATCCAAACTTTCAAAGTCTCAAGTGGTCTAGCACGTACGTGCACGCCACGTTAAACACCCTCAAAACTCGTCGCTAGTGCAATGAGAACAATATAAGATCGTAGGTTGAAAAACTGATTTTAAAATATATACTTTTTTCTTCTCGTGGCATATAATAGGTATACATATTACCAAAACGGAATACACTAAAAATTTAATAGTTTTTTTTTTTTTTTTTTTTTTTTTTTTTTTTTTTTTGAACACCTAAAAGAATTAGTTTAATACAGGCTGTTTTGAATTATGTACACCTTAAGAAGATCTTGACCCCATATAAAAAAATAACTATTCGATTCATCCAACTCTTGACATGTAGCTTATTTGATAATTTTTTGTATTCACGATCTATTTTCCGATGTAGCATATTGGCTAAATATATATCTAGTTCAAAACTGCAAACAACTATACCTAAAGATTGCAATGCTAAGACAGAATGAAAAATGGTTTTCTTAATTAAATTATCACCCTATCACTTTATTCGATAGAATTCAAATGATTTATAAGCTTTCGATTGAAATCACAAATACAAGTCACACCAATTTTTTTTGTTTTCCTGATCATAATCATGTCACACGATTAGAACAACAACAATATAATCAAAATAATACACAAAACAAAACGAAGTTCACAAGATACAAATCATAAAATAGAAAGAAAAAAAAAAACAAGGTTTAGTTAGAACTTAGAAGGCGAAGAATATCAACAAAACTGAGCTCGCGACAGTGAAACCGAAACGGAATGCGATCGAGAGAGGTGGTCGAGTAGTAGCCGACGATGCACCGGCACCACCACTACCACCCCCACTAGGGACACGACGGCGACTACGACCACCACCACCACCACGAACTTTCCTCATGAAAACTCGAAGAGAGTCAGGATGATCCGCAGGAATGGAGTCACCGTGTTTTGTAAGTCTTCGTCCCCAAGAGGTCAATATTTGGGATTTGCTTTCTTGATTTTCCGATGAAATTGGCAAAGGTTGAGAGAGTAAGAATAGGAATATAATCAATGAACAAGAAAAAGCCAGTGAAGTCCTCATTTGTGGTTTATCAAATAATATGTGTATATATATATGTATTTTGATCCAAACAAATTGGAGAAAATATAAGATATATGTATTTGTTTTACAATGAACTATATATGGGATGTGTAAGGTGTGCAAAGAATTAGTATTTATATCGCTAGACTTGGGTAATGAGACGACTATCGCCTCAAAATGAGTGACTTGTTCTTTAAATCGTGTTTACAATTCTATTGTATTTAACTATATATCTTATACATGTTATTTACTAGCAAAGAAAGTTTCCGAGAGGCAAAATCTAATAAAAATGAGATCAGTAAATCTTCGATCATAAGCCTAAAGGGTAATATTAATAGACCCAAAAAAGCATTAAACGAATTTGACATAAACAGAGGCGGAGGAATTAAAAACACATTGGTGGAAAACCTAGAAACTCAAAGAATTCCTACTTTCCTGACTAACCAAGTGCCTTTGGCCTAGTGGTAAAAGGGCTCCAGCTGGAGCTTCCGCCCTGGGTTCGAATCCTCTTGGTCACCCGGAGACGCCTTAAGTGGTAAGAAAACGTGGATTTCTCGTGGGCATCGTGGGATTAGTCTTTGGACCTAGAAAACCTTGAGATCCCCACGGTTATCAAAAAAAAAAAAATAATAAAAAAAAAAAAATAATGACTGATGTTTCATAGAAGACAGTATCACTTATTTAGGGTGGTATTTGTGAATTTCCAACATAAGGGAAAAAGTGGTCCACTGAATTAATAGTGCCTAGTGGCTTTAGTTTTCTATGTTAGTTCATAAGTTTTGGCCTAACAAACATTTAAAGATTATAAATTTAATGAAAATTTAATATTATCTAATTTGATTTTTGTAGATGTTGGTGAAATTTCCATGGTCTTTTTCTCCTCCTAGTATATATTTATTTTTATTCATAACTCTGACAAATAACCAGTTATTATTCCCAAAAAAATACAATAGTCCATCTTTCAGGTATTCGAGACTTACAACCTCAATCTTTGCCCGGGAGAAAAAAAACAAATCGTAAATACAAACTCAAACAAACACGCAAATTCAAGCCATTTGACAACAAAACGAATACAAGTCGCAACCTATTATCTTGGAAATAGATTAGAATGCGGCGAGCACTAAAACAGTAGATAAATAAGTCAATGGGTTAGAGAAAAGAGTTCGAGTGGCCGATGATTTGTCCTTCTTCTTCTTCTTCTTGCTTTTGCTTTTCCTCACGAAAACTCGAAGATGGTCATGGTGATGATGACCGTGAGACCCATCCGCGTTCTCTTCATGTTCCATTAGTCCCCGATCCAAAGGAGTGATCTTGCCATGAGGTTCGCACGAAATTATGAGGGTTTGAGAGAGTAACAATAGGGAGATGATCAAAAACCAACCAAGAACAGAAGAAGTTCTCATGTTTTCTTCTTCTTCTTCAATTAAAATTTAGTTGGAAAAAAAATTGATTTCTTTTTGAACTTATGAGTGTGTGTATTTATAGAATTATGGGAAAGTAATAGTGTTTGACTCTCTACTTCGTGCACACAACCAAAACAAACGAGATCCTCCTTAACAACTAGGCATTGATGTAATCATTGACAGCTCATGAGTGTTTTTTTCCTTCTTTTGGTGGAAAAACTCTTACTGTCACAACTCACAAGAGACATTTTGTCACGATTTATGGTCATATAACTCCGTCGATATACTGAAATGCAGTTTCCCATTAAACCACATATTCTTCAGTATAAACAAAAGAAATAAATGTATTTTTTTAAAGGGTTGCCTCTATAAAACTACCCGTATTTATTGCTTTCTCAGCTTTCCTACCCAAACTTTTCAGGTCTTCATAAAACTACCTAAACTAAATTTTTCTTTATAAACCAACCTATACTTTTCGTTTTATCTATAAACCTACCCCTGCAATTGATTTAGATAATAATTGTGATTTCTAAGGTTCTTCAAGATTTCAAATTAAACCTATAATCCGCGATTATTGTTCTCCGTTTGACTTTAGCCGGATGACTACCCGTGATCCAACCAAAACTAATCACTTAAATGATGTCTTTTAGTTTAGAAAACATAAAATCAAATATTCAAGATAAATTGAAATTAGTTTGGGGCCAAATCGATTTCTAGAATTCTTCAAGATTTCAAAGCGATTTCTATCATACACAAACAATCTGCAACCATCCGATTTTAGATCTGGAAATTGATTTGATTTCGCTTTAGAAATCGTTTTAATTTGAAATCTTAAAAAAACTTAGAAATCATAATTATCCAAATCAATTACAGGGGTAGGTTTATACATAAAACGAAAAGTACAAGTTGGTTTATAAAGAAAAATTTAGTTTAGGTAGTTTTATGAAGAACCAAAAAGTTTGGGTAGGAAAGCTAAGAAAGCGATAAGTACAGGTAGTTTTATAGAGGCAACCTTTTTTTAAAACAAATACTTGATTAGCAAAGTAAACTTTTCAGTCCAAGAATATTGATTACGAGTACAATCCAACATATTCCCTTCTTTTTCCTCATCTTGAACTATTCCAAATCAAAAATGAACCAAGGCAGCAAAATAAAAACACAAATCAAGAAAAACAAAAAACAGAGTAACAAGACTGAATCTAATCTCGATTACAAGTATGATATTAACTCTTTAACATTTTTCAATAAATGATTTCAAGAAAGATCTCACCTGTTTTTTCTGGCGAGCCTGGGTCTTAAACTGATCAAAACATGTATTGAGATGAAAGAAACCACACAAACTACACCAAACTACGGCAAGCCTCAACCTCGGCTGCTTGCGTAGCCAGCAGAGACTCACTAACACTCCTTATCACAGCTTCCAAGACTGCTTTCTTGAACCAATCGTCCTCCATTTTCATTAGAATCTCTTTCACCAACTCAAAATCCGATGCTTTGGCCATAACCAAACTACCAAGGATCTCCCCAAAGTTGTTTGGTGCTTTTGGCAGATCGATCCCAATGTCATCGAGCATAGACCCGTAAAGCAGACAACCATTCCCTATGTCTTTAGGAGTTAGGACGTTCTTAGAGACCAGATGTTCCAAGAGTTCCGCCACTGGTTTAACGCACGGCGGGTTCTTCTCTAAGCCGAGGGAGATAGCTTCCTTGATGAGCTCGGGATGGTAAGACGGGGTTTTCAGTTCCTCAACGCATTGTAATGCCTCATCCAATAGACGGACATTGAAATATTCCTCCAAAAGCGAGTTGGTTTTTCTACTGAGCTCTCCTGTGTTCAAGCTAGTAGCCGTAGGAGGAGCCGCCTCCTGTGGCTGCGGTTGTGGCTGCGATTGTGGCTGTGGTTTCTCCACAGTTGGTATGGTCGGGGAAGGAACTGGTTTAGGCAGTTCGGCACCATTACCTTGCAAAAGCGCACTTGGTCTACCGTTCAAAAGACCTCCACTGCCCTGAGGTAGGAGCCTTGAATTAAGCGACAATGACTTGTCAATGATAACCGGAGACTGAACACGCCTAGCAGGTTGTTGATTCTGCCTATTGCCTCTGGGCATGGAACGAGACCGTGCCATCTCCCAACCATCATCATCTGTTACAGGCATTCCCGGCATCTTCCTAGCGCCTGGCATCCCGGGCATCATTCCTCCAGTACCAGAACGTCCAAGGAAGTTTCCAGAGCCAAGAATTTCTGTTGCACCGGCATCAGCACCACCACGATTGTTATTATTTCTCATATTCGCCATGGCACCAGGGCGCAACCCAAGATTCTTTTCCGCCTCGGAATGAATCTCAGTGATTTTCTTGGCTTTCATCTGCCATTTTACACAGCAAGAACAAAACATAAGCACATATAGATAAGTCCGTAAGTAACAACAGATACGGAAAGGCATTATAAATTCCTACCTCCTCACGCCTTGGTACCCATTTGTTAGCTCGCAGATCGATAACATCACGGACCATAAATCTCATGCGTGACACAAGCATCGGGTGCATTGCTAGTTCCTTCAAACGAAGGAAATACATGTCATTTATACCCCGTGATCTTGGGCTCTCATCTAGTTGTTTCCCGATGGTGGTGAAAAATTGACAGAGAGCCTCTACATCTTCCTCTCCTGGACAAGCTTTATTGTCCTGTCCTAAAAGCTCCTGTCACCAGACACAAAGTTACCATGAGCTCTACAGATTCAATAAAATTTCAACAGTAGCAAAGCAAAGCGCGAGTCATATACTTGGACGATGTGATGAACTATCTTCTCGGGTACCATCTTCTGCTTCAGAAGTTCACCAATTAAACGGATATTTCCTAATGTTCGAAGCTTCGCCATTCTTTCCTTGTCCCTTCGTTCCATTTCTTGCTCTGGATCAGTCATCTGTCTGACTTCTTCCTTCAATGTGTCAGCGCCTTCAAATGCTTCTTGGCAATTATTCAAAAGCACTCTTTTGAATGTTATTTCTTTTCCACCGGCTTCCTCCGATGGGAACGAAGGGAGCTTTCCATTGATATCAAAACACAAAAGGGCATACATCTGACAAAATGTGGGCTCAAGTACAGCCTTCTCAAAAATCAGCTGTATCACTCCCTGAATTCAAATATAAGAACAAATTATGGCATAAAGAGAGAACTACGAACAAGCCAATGCACTCGGAACAGGGAATACCTTTAGGATATCTGCAGAAGTGATCCCAGAGTCAATTAATTGACCTTTAAGGAGATCGTACTTCTCAGGAGTCATCTTGTTCAGAATACTGCAGAGAAGCAGAATTATTCAATTCAGTCAACTAAATAGAGCAAATAACCCCAAACACAAAGACAAACACTCATTATAGTAATGAAGAATACAATACCCTTTTACAGTCTTGAGGACTTGGTCCTTTTCTGAAAGAGTTCCTCTTCTGGCTGACCATGGGACCTCTGCTTTCACCAGGGCAGGAGGAGGGCCAGACTGTTTCAGTAAGTTATCATGTTAGTTACAAGAAACAACCACCCAATAGCAAGCTAAGGTATTGTCACAATAAAGAGCCAAAATAGCCAACACTCACCCCTTGGAATGATCCAGTATGTGCATCTCTAGGTTCACGTTGGTCTTCCCTTGATCTTTCTTTACTTGGGGAAGCAATTGGTGCACGAGTGTGCCAATCGCGATTATCAGGCTCTGAGAAACGATTCTGAAGTGGATTTGCAGGCTAAAAAGAACGAACAGGAAGAGGAATATTCAAAACCAATCTGATACTAATAACATCGGATGGAAAGCTAGAAATTCAATGAAAAAGGGAAGGAAAGGAAAACACTCACCTTACTTTCTGAACGGCCCCAGCTCTGCTCTTCACCGAAAAGATCGGATGCAATTTCCTGATTGAGCTTCAAAATTTCATCAGAGACTTGGATAGCCTGCACAAGAGAAGTGGTGAATGACTAAGGTTAAGGGCATAGCAATTAATTAATACCTCTTTGAGCAAAGCAGTAAAACCAAAGCAAAGAGACGAGTCTATACAAGGTAGAAAGTAAATAATTACCTCTCTAAGCTGAAGCAGCTGTTCACGGGTGAACCTCAAAAGCTCACGACCCTCAAACCGCGAGTCTCCTCTCTACAAACACACAAACAAGTCATTAAATTTCGACCTCGGAATACAAAGCAAGAGATGAAAAACATGGTTGGATTTAACACGCATGAGCTCAGATCAATAAAATGTATTGAGTTATATATGTAGGTTCTTTATGAGCATCAAAAACTGATAGAACGCCCACCTAAAAGCCAACAAGTATTGATCTTTGTCCATATTTACAGCAAGGTCACATTGCTTAAGCGCCCCACCAAGAATTAGGACATTTCATGATGTTCAACATTAGAAAAACATAAACTCTAACCCGCAAGAATCAGCTAAAAGATCCAAACTTTATCCACAATCCAATCAATACCACAAAAACGAATCCACCCCATAAATTTTACAGCTCATCTAACTCATAAGAAAAACCAACAGACACAAGAAAGAAAACAGAGGATTTGGATACCTTAACGGCAAAAGAAGGAGCGTCTCCGGCATTGGTGAGATCAGAGGAAGAAGATAAGGAGGAGCGTGGGGCAAAGAGTCTGTTTCCTCCACGACCACCTCCAGGCCTCAAGCTCAACACTGAGTCACCTTGCTGCATCACTCGAATCTTTCGTTCACGGTAAAAGTAAGGACAGGAGAAGCAGAGCCGGTTCTGAGACTGCACAAGACACACTAGAACAATGACGTCTAGAAACGAGAAAGAAGTGTATTGATCTGAGAGGACAATTGAAGAAGGTTTTACCTGAGGGAGTTTGAGAGAAAGAGAGAAAGAAAAAGTGAGAACGCGGCGCAGAGCGTTGAAGCTGTTTTATTTTCTTTTTGAGCATCCTTTTTTAGGGTTTGGGGCCAAAAACAAAAAAGCTAACCATTTTGGAAAACATTATTATTAAATATAATTAAACTTTATAATATTTAAATACTAATACAAATATAGTGTTGTAATACTATAAGTTTAGTCTTTAAGCTAGTGCTTGTAGTATGAGTTTAGTGCTTCTTAATTAGATACATTTTGAATTAAAAAATTTATCACTTTTATTTGTATAAAGTTTAAAAAATATTTTGAATTAAAAAATTTATCACTTTTATTTGTATAAAGTTTAAAAAATACTGTGAAGTGATTTTGGTTTAGTGGCAAGTCCACAGAAGACAGACACCATCACACCAGGGATCGAATCTCCGACCCTACAATTTGTAGAAATTAGCTAATGGGTCGGCCAGTTCTGATCCAAATGTTGACAAAAACAAAAAAAAAGTTTAAAAAATATTAAAAAATGATCAAAATATGATCAAATCCCGACCCTACGATTTGTAGGAATTAGCTAAGTTTTGTAGCCATCTCTAAAAACAAGATAAAAAAACGAATTTTCATGCTCGCCGGGAAGCAGAAGAAGTAAGTACATTAATCATTACATATGTCATTATCAATAAGCTGATTCACAATTTTTGTGTTTCATTAATTAGATATTGAAATATCTTAAAAAAATTGTTATAGATTTCAATCCGTATTTTTGGATAAGATGATTTTCTTTTTTTTGGTCTTTCCGATTGGTAGAGAGGCTCTGACTTTGTAAGCAGTAACCATGGCTGGGATCACCAGCACCGTCGGATTCAACGCCATTCTCGCCGGAACCACCAAAACGGTGTCGTATCCGCCATTCTCTGTCAAATCTAATCTCTTCGGTCTTCGACTCTATCCAGACGAAATGTCGATTCTTTCTCTCTCCCCTTATCATCGCCGTTTCCCCGCCATCACCTGCCGTTACGGAGGCGGCGGAGGTGGCGGAGGAGGCTCTAGATTTCCCGGCAATAGGAGAGGTAGGCAACAAGAATCCGAGGATGATGATGCGCTTGATATCTCAGCTATTAGGTAATTGTGGAAACTTTGATTGATCCAAGTTTCAAGTTTTTATTGGTTTTGATGTATTGATTAATTTTCCGATTGAGTAGGTCAGCCACTGTTAGGCTTATTGATGATCAGCAGAACATGGTAAACTAAATGAAGTGCCTTTCAGTCTTTTCTTTTTGATTTCAGCTAAGATCGAAACACCTACAAATTGTCCACTTTCTTTCTTCTGTAGATTGGATTAGTTTCCAAAGATGAAGCGGTTCGAAGAGCTGAGGAAGCTGAGCTTGATCTGGTTTGTGCTTCTTTGAATACTTCATAGCTTGTTAAAATACCTTTCTTGAAAAGCATTATCACTGAGTACCCACGTATGCCGGAATTTGGTTTTTAGGTGATTCTTTCGCCGGATGCAGATCCTCCGGTTGTCAAAATGATGGATTACAGGTAGGTTATCTGAAATCTTGCTGCTTATCTCATATGGACTGTGTATAAGGAAGATTCAAGGAGAAAATGATTATTTTGTGTTGCTTCATTAACAGTAAATACAGATATGAGCAGCAAAAGAGGAAAAAGGAACAGCAGAAGAAAAGTATTTCATCATTCTTCTCTGCTTAACTGGATATAATGTTAACACTATAAGCTCACATACTGTGTCCTATTTTACATGAATGGATTGTAACTGAAGCTTCTTCTTATCTCAGTTACTCGCATGGACTTGAAGGAGCTTAAAATGGGGTAATATGAGTCATTTTTACTCTCTTTTGTTTGTGCTGTTCTGATGACTTGTTTAAAACTGTTTCTTCTCAAAAGGTTTCTGATTTTTGTTTCTCCGGTAGTTATAATATCGATCAGCATGATTATTCTGTACGCATGAGAGCAGCCCGAAAGTTCTTGCAAGACGGTGACAAGGTTGTTCCGATTTTCTTTTTTTGGGTTACTTTATGGGCGAGTTTTATCCCTTTGGATTACATATTGCTGCGTGTGTGACTTGTAATACACTCAGGTTAAAGTGATTGTGAACATGAAAGGCCGGCAAAACGAGTTCAGAAATATTGCTATTGAGCTCCTCAGACGTTTTCAGACTGAATTAGGAGAGGTCTGTATTGTTCTCTACCCTCTTTTTTTATAGAAGTTGGTATTGAAATTTGCGTTTGAAATGCACCTGAATGGATCATGTTTGTTGAGTCACTGAAACTTGTCAACATCCTGCAGCTTGCAACTGAGGAGAGCAAAAACTTTCGGGACAGAAATTTGTTTATTGTCTTGGTGCCAAACAAGGAAGTTATTAAAAAAGTGCAAGAACCACCCCCAAAAAAGAAGAAAAGGCCAGTGGATGATGAAGTTTCAGCGGCAGGGATAACTGCAACGCAAGATGTATGATGCGGAATTGTCTGATATCAAATTAATCACCGGATAAGGATTGGAGCGCTAGGCACAATTGTTTGAAGATATATTATCTGGTAAATGTTCAGGGAGTTTGATAAATTTCTGTATAGTTCCTTTTCTACTATGCTTCTCGCATTTCCATGTATCTGTAACCATAGAAATAGATTATTTGAGTGAAGATCTTCCTCAACTTTTTTGTATACCATAAGTTTTCAACTTTTAAGCGTAGTCATATAGATTGTAACAAGTAATCATGACTTATTGAGTCAGAAAAGAATTATCAATTATGAGTGATGTAATGTTACAGGATGAGTACAGTATGACTTGTGTTGAGACCAAAAAAACAAGTCACTACCAATAATCTCCACATGAACAGACACCATCTTTGAAGTGATGGAAGCGGTTGGCATCTCTTACAACAATCACTCTCTCTGTGATCTTTGAGATGAGTTTGGTTACGGTGTGACAGTCTAAACAGACCCGGAGATTCTTTATGATCCGGATTTCAGTTCCTGGCTCAGTGGCTATGAGTCCAAAGGCAATGGCTAGCCTCTCGCTGTGAACCTTCACCATCAGCTCCCTTTCTTCCTCCTCAACATCGTGCAGGGCCAACTCAGTCTCGGGTTGATACCCAGCTTCCCTCATCTTCCCTTCGAGCTTCTCCAGCTTCTCATAGATTGATTTTACTTGTGGATGTGACTGATCACCTGAGGTAAACACATGAGGCGTCTCACCTACTTCTATTAAGGTATATCCAGGAGCTTTGGCTAGTTTCCTCTTCTTTGCGGTTTGTCTAACCGTAGCAGCCTGTGGATAGTTTCTATCAGCTGAGTGAATATTCGACAGCAAAACATGGTATCCTACATTGTCTGGATCTAGCTCAAACAGCTTCTCAGAGACTATTCGGGCAAGGTTTGTGTCTTTGTGAATCCTACAAGCTCCTAGCAGTGTTTCCCACACAGAAGGACCAGGCTCAATCGGCATTGCCTCTATAAACTGCAATGCTCTTTGCAAGTGTCCTGCTCGGCCAAGAATATCAACCACACAGGCGTAATGCTTGACTGATGGTTCAAAACCATACCGGTGGATCATGGAATTGAATATCTCATCACCTTCTTTGACCAGGCCAGCATGACTACAAGCATAAAGAACACAGAGGAAAGTGACTGATGTTGGTGCAATGCCGGAATTCAACATCTCAGAGAAGATATTCAGAGCTTCTTGTCCATGTCCATGAAGTCCATACCCAGAAATCATCGTGTTCCATGTAACCTCATTCTTCTTCGGCATCAAGTCAAACAACCGGCGTGCTTCTGCAATGCTTCCGCACTTTGCATACATACCAATCAAAGCTGTCGACACATATATGCTAGACTCAAAATCTGTGCTCCTTACTAAATCATGTACCCATTTCCCCAAACTCAAAGCTCCTAGCTGCGCACAAGCTGATAGAATACAAGTGATTGTGACTGGGTTCGGACTGAATTCAGACTTCTGCATTTCTCTGAAGAGAGATATTGCATCCTCTGTCAACCCGTTTTGGGTGTAACCCGAGATCATTGCATTCCAAGATGGCAAGCTTTTTTCCGGAGACTCGTGAAAAAGCTTTCGGGCTGATTCTATCTCATTCAATTTACTGTAAACCGTAGTTAACGCGGTTGAGACAGATGTATGAGACAGGAAATTCGATTTCAAGCAGTAACCATGAATGGCATATATAAGCATAAGATGACCAGAGACGGGGATCAGACTCACCAGCGTGCTTGACTTCAACCTTGCGCCTGATAAAACCAGCTCTTTAAACATGCTTAAAGAGAGCTCGGTCTCTCCATTAGATGTGTAGCCATGAATCATTGCGTTGTAAGCTACTAAATCTGGTCTAGGAAACTCATGAAACAGAGTAGTTGCCATTTGAATCTGTCCACACTTTGAGTATAGTGAGATGAAACCGGTAAGAACAAAATCGTGGGAGTAGCAACCAGTTTTTGTGGCAAGACTATGAATTTGCATCCCGAGTCTCAGCTCCTGCAACTCAGCAACAGCAGGAAGAATATCAAGCAGGGTAGTTGTGTCCAAACGGGTACAGCTATCGTCGATCAAATCCCTGAAAACCTGAATAGATTCCACACACATTTCATTCTTTCGGTAGCCAGAGATCATGGTGTTCCACAAAATTGTGTCTTTCTCAGGCATTCTGTCGAACACCTTCCTAGCATCTTCGACGCGCCAAAACTTGAAATACATCTTAACAATGTTGGAACCAAGCAGCAATTCTGAGTCACACCCATCAACGATAGCTTGACCATGGATAACACAGCCAGCTCTTTCGTCGCGAAACCCAGAAGCAGCTGAGATAGCGAAGGCGTAGGTGGAGCTGTTGGGCTTGAGATCAGTGGACTTTCTTAGATGAGCGAAGACAGAGAGCGAAGAGTGAGGTGACTCGTTGGCGGAGAAGCCACGCATGAGGACGTTGAAGAGGAAAACATCAGGTCTCTGAACGGAGAGGAAAAGGTCTCGTGCGTAGTAAATGGCGCCGAGGTCGGAGAGTCGTTGGGTAAGCTTGGTGAGCAATGAGATATCGTTTCGGAAGCCATGGAGGATGATCTGAGCATGGGTTTGGGCAAGGTGAGATATAGAAACTGATCTTTTGAAGAGATCGAGGAAGTTGTTCTTCTTTATCACTGCGGCGGTCGTCTCGGCGGTGCCGGCCGAAACGGTTCGTAGTAGCATTTGGCTTTTGCCTTTCACACAAAACCAAACAACTCATTTAAATGTTGTGTTGTTACACGGGATTCAGTTAAGAAATGAATTTCAACTTCAGTTTAAGTGGAGAATCATACAAGAGTATGTTTTTGTTAGTGAACAACTTTTCATAAAACAGTCCTAAAATTAATTTTTGTTATGATTTCTACACTAATTTACGCTAAATTTTGACTTTTTTTTTTTTTATACTAGCTCTAGATGATAAAAGCCCCCCCAAAAAAAACCCCACATCAGAGCTTACATGAACAATTAATTTCCTTTTTTTCTTTTATATCCTATGACATCCGAACTCGTGATCTTTCACTTCCTTTTTTTCCTAAGCTAATGTTTCATACCAAAAATAAGAAGAAAACTTCAACAAGCAAAGATCAAAAAAGGATCTCGACAAGCAATTTACAGGTGATCAGTGTTGAGCGTGTTGGAACTGTAAGCTTTGTTATTTATGGCCATGGAAACTTGCTTAATGGCAACAATGGAGGACCCTCCTCTGCATCTTCTCCTTCTTCTCGCTTAGTTTGTATCAGATGAGTCCTCAGGCTACACTCTTCTATCTGTTCCATGCCACCAAATCTCCGTTTTCAATTCATTTTACAAAATCATTTTTTCATTGGATTATTTTTGTTACCTGCATGATCGCAGTTGAGGCAAGAAGATCTTCGCATTTTCCTTGCATAGAACTCTCTTTTGTAACTACAACAGCTAGTTCTGTGACCATTTTGTTCATCTCCTCCACCTGCAAATTACAAATTATAAAGAGTAGTGCACCCGCTTGAGAGTTATGTCAAGAGGATAGATTTGAAAAATGGATTTCTTAAAAAGGTCTCACCTTTGAGAGTAAAGACCAAATGGACGATCCCATAGCCTGCATTACATCGAGGGCCGAGGACATAGCTGCTTTCAAAGATTCAACGTCCGCCTGTAATAAGAAAATGAAAACTATATTCTTGATCTTCTGAAATTTAATTTCCATGAATCTTCTTCACAAAAGAACAATATATACCTTTGTTCCTCCAGTTGCGGGAAGGCGGAGAGTATTTGCTTCTAAATCTGCTATGGCTCCAACTAAAGAACTAACATGGTCTCTTTCAAGTGCGGCCCAATCTTCAAGGCTCACCATCTGTGCACATATTTATGCATAAGCATGGTATGCTTTGACGAAAGCAAAACCAGTATACTACAGTTTTTTCAGACCAGATAGAGAACCTACCTGATCGTTTAATAATGAGTTGAGTTTGATCTCTAGATTTAGCTGTTGTAAGCCAATCCTTTGCCTGGTCACATGATCCTGTAATTCTGATATCGCATGCCACACATTGAATAGGGTTTCCTGAAAAGTCAAAACTTGATTTTCAGACTTTCTTGGATCAATCAGTTGAAGCAACGGTAATGTTATATAAGACAGAAGTGTTATATACCTCGGAAGTTAATCTTTGAATATACATTACAGATTCAGCTCGTGCAATTGCAAACCGCCACTGTAAATATCTATTATGGAGCAGGCGCAGTTGATGAACATCTTCGATGTAGTTTGCTTTTTTGCCTTTCTTGACATCTGTGATGAAGCTGAGAACCGAAGTTGTGGTACTGGATTGTGTGGAAGTGCTGGTTTGTCTCATCCGTGAAGGACTTACCCCTCTTGAAGGTGGAGTTGACGGTCTAGCAAAAGAGGAGGTATTTGTGCTACGCGAAGGACTTAACCCTCTTGAAGGACTTAGACCTCTTGTAGGACTCAATCCTCTTGAAGGGCTTAGTCCTCTTGCTGGACTCACTCCTCTCGAAGTACTCATGCCTCTAGAAATAGACGATGAAGACGAAAACGATGTTCTACTTGGTGAAGCAGGGCGAGATCCAGGAGCAGACAATGGTTGCAACCTAGCTACAGCCGTTGCTAAGGTTGCTCTATCTAACGAACCTGCAGACAAAAGTCTTTGAGCCCCAGAAGTTCGAGCTATGTTATTATCTTCCGACTTTGTTGGAGACACTAAACCACCATTACTAGATGTGTTACTAGAGGTTTTATGCAAAGGTCTCGAACTGCTGGACAAAGGTAGTGACATCCTCCTAAGAGACGACCCCATTCCAGGTCCTGAAGTTGATAGACCCCTTGAAGCCTTGTCGCCAAGATCCAAGCTTCTGTTTAAAGAATTCGAAGTGATCTTTCCACCAATTCTACTAGGCCACCGATGCTGTTCTATTAACCGACTATGAGGACCATCTACAGGTTTTGAATTCTCTGAAAGATCAGACACATTATTCTTCCCTTTCAATGGACTTCTTTTTCTCTCTGGCGTAGGTTTCCTTGAAACAGAGGTCGTTTCAGCCTTCTGCTTTTGAGCTATATTCGAAGAAGGTCTCAATGTTCGATCAACAGATGAACTACTAACCGGTCTCTCCTTCTTACTAACAGGGACTGAGACTGAATCCGACTGAAACGAAACGCTGAGGCTTCTCATAGTGGAAGGCCATAAACTTTCAGGCAAACGACCCGTAGATAGCCTTCTAGATGAAGCTGGTAAGTCTATGGACAAGTCACGTATCGGCGTGGAGGGACTGGTTGGAGACGGCGGTGTTGAAGGACGCTTCCTCTCAGCTGAAACTGCTCTTTTCACAGCAACTGATTGTGAGCTTGAAGACACAGTTGGCCTTGTGACGCTTGGGGAAGGGCATCGCCCGGTTTTGGTTGGCGTCGGTGATCTGTATCTTGAATTGACCTCCGTTGTTCGAGGGCGGCGAGTGACAGCAACTGCATTGTTCTTCTCGGATGGAACAAGACGCCGCCTTGTAGTATCTGCTGCTACATCCATATAAACTAACAAAACAAACTTGCATTGATTGGATTCAGCAGTTCACGCTTCTTCTTTCATTCTGCATTAAAGCTAAACAATACAAACAGCTCCAGTTGCTGTAAAATGAAGTCCCTTTATTCTGCAAGAAACCCAAAACCCAGGAGAAAAAGTAAGATACCTCATAGATAGGCCATGCGAAAAAAAGCGCAAAGAATATTGAAGAGCCTAGATAAAGAAAAGTAAAAAATATTCTACCTTGACAACATAATCAAGACTTCCCCAAAGAGTAACCAATTCAAAAGGGAAACAAAGTAATGACGATTTCATCATATTTATCATGAAAAAACAAATCAGAACCAAATCCAAACTACAAAATCAAGAACGAACTGAGAACTAGCAGTGGAAGGGATAAGAAAATTGTGTAGTAACTAGCAAAACAGTTGTGGAAGAGACAGACAGACAAAAAAGAGAGAAAAGGTCAGTTGATTTCTAACTAGTTAGTTGCAGTTTCACAGTATCAGTGATTTTTTAAATAGAAAATGTTTTCAAAGGAAGAATCTTTTTCAGTGTCTTTGTCACGGAAGTGCCATGGTCAGATGTGCTGGGAAATTAAATGGAGATGTCAGTTCAACTGATACAGCAAACTTCTTCTCCTTTCCATCAACATCACAACACTTCAAAAAGATAACAAAAGAAACTTCCTTTACCACCTCGCCGACAGTAAACTTACTAAATTAGCAGCTCCAGATTTAATAATCAGTGTCACAATGTAATAAACAATGTAATAAGGAACTTATTTAACCAATTAGCAAAAATGGACATTTGACAGATTTTGGTGTTTTCTCCAAATATGGGACCACGTGTATGGAAGAATCAAGAATTGGTGCCCACTCTCCGAGAGATAATCACATTTTTGATGATTTGATTCCTGCTGTTTAAATGTTGATCATTTGAGAAAAAACCACTTGAAATCTTCTCGGGAAAGTGAAAGATGAAGAGAGAAACAACAAAAATTCCGATTGAAAAACACAAAACTTTTATCTGTTTCTGAGTGAATGAGATGGTTCTGACGAACAATCCAAAAGGGAAATTTGTCAGTTACTGACATGACATGTATCTCTCATGATTAATGGCACACACTCGTTTAATCGATCAAATTTAGTAATTTTTCTATGAAATGGAAACAAGAAAACTGGACGTCTCAACAAAAATGAGATTCGTAGTTTCGTATTCAATCATCAAACAAAACAAAAACCGTAATTTCCTTCTTTTTTTTCTAAGTAATGAAATCTCAGATCGCAGTTATAAAAATTTCAATACCCAGAAACTCTAGGGTTCTTCCGGAAATTTGATAGAATCAAAATTGGGATAGATGACACCAAATGTAGAAGCTAAACCTTAGAGATCCGATGAATACGAAGGTTAGAAAATAGAAAATCTTACCAGGAAAACCCCTAAGAATCCCAAAAGTAAGCAATTCCCGTGAAAGCTATCTCTGCCCCCTTCGAGATCGAAATTGGGAATACGAACGCGGTCGGAGCTGATTAACCAAGCTCGAAACCGTTTAATAATGGTTCGCCGGCGATGAAGAATGCTCGTGGAGATAAAAAAAAAAAAAAACGCCGGAGATAGAATTGATCGGGCGATTTAAGGGATTGGTTTCGAGATCAAAGAGAGAGAGAGAGGGCGTTATTTTCGCGCCACCTAATTTTGATATTAAAGAGTCTTTATTTTCTCTTTAATCGGAAATAAAACCAAACTAGCAAAAACCTTTATAACCTTTGCCCGTAGAGGTCACAACAAAACAACTTTATTTTTCCCTAATGTTTTGAGTTTTTCAAGTAATGTGAACATTCCGGTTTAACACATTTAGCCAAACAAAACCGATTTTTAGGTGTCTTCCTATTGAGTTAACCGGCCTCGAAATTGTACTGGAATCCTTCCAACTTCGATATCTTTCACTGAATTATGATCATGAGATTCTAGTTTTTCTTTGGCACCAATAGAAGAAGTTGTTGATGGAGTTTTATTATAAAAAGAAAATAAAATATTTGCAATGGATCGAGCCAAAACGTGACAAGTTTATGGAACTGATGATTGCTTCGGGTGTTTTTAACACTTTTTTAAATATATATATATATACAAATTGGCATTTTACGCCGAAAGCTTAATTAACATTCAGTTACTTTTCTCACCCAACCTTACCTAAATTCATAAGAGTTATGACGAAAGAAGCTCTGAGACAGTGAATAAAATATTGAAAATAAAATAATGAAATTCAGGAGAAATGGAAATTATGATGGTTACACATGATATGTGTTTGGTCATTCTCTTCTTTCTACCTTTTTTATTTGTCTTTTCTTCTACTTAAGAAAATAATATTTACCAAACACTTACGATGGCTATTCCCCAACTAAATTTCTTATCTGATAAACTTTCTTGTTTAATTATATTATTTTATTTATTATCTTATTAATTATTATAAATATGTCTTTCATATTGAATAAAGAAGAGAATCTGAAATCTTTTTATGTTATATGTTTCACTTAGATATGTCTTTCACAGTTTTTTTTTCTTTCTAAATTTTCATTCAGTCGATTTCACTAATTCTGGTCGAGTCGAGTCTAGTCATCGATGAGGACTCTAAACTCCGTAATTACTATTCCCTCCGTTTTTTAATAAATGTCGTTTTAGAATTTTTTTTTTCTTTGAATTAGATGTTGTTTTCAAATTTTTTATGCAAAATTTCTTATTTTTTAATGTTTTATGACGTCATAAAATATTAAAAAGTAATAAATTTTGCATAGAAATTTGAAAACGACATCTAATTCAAAAAAAGGAAAATTTTAAAACGACACTTATAAAAAAACGGAGGGAGTAATTAGTATGAGATTCCATTTGAAAAATAGAAACAAATAATAAACCCATTTTTTTTTTAATTAAAGAAAGGTTTGCTCCCACATGAGATGATTTGGACATATCATATGATCTTAAGCTTTCTATAGACCTTTATCTCTCTTGCTTGTGTGTCCCTTACCTTGTGGAGTCTTGCTCCAACTTTACTTCCACTTGGAGTTCTCTTAATTTAATATTAATATTACAAATTCCTCTTTTCTTCTCACTTTTTTATTGTTAGAGATCTTTGTTTTATTTTCTTTTATATTGGCTACACATGTACGTACTGCCAATTGTATAGAATCATTGAACCTAGCACATATTTATGTGTATATTTGATGACATCTACCTATCTACTCGTCTAGTCTTCGTGGTCCGTTCAAGGATTCAATTCCGCTAGAAATCTTAAGATTTACATTGAATACTTTTATTGAATTATATGATCATATGTTAATTGTTATTGCCTTATTGGATCGTTTTCTAGTGCATTTATAGTTAATATATAATGTAAAACAACGATTTATAATTCTTTATATATGCGCTTTGTCCACCGCAGTTTTACCTTCTTCAAAAGAGTAAAAGAAGATCAATCTATAAATGATGTCCCCGTTAAACTTGTTAATATGGGGATTATAATTCCGGAAAAATATAACTATTGACTAGCAATAGAAACAATCTACATGGCGTGGTTCAGTTGGTAAAGAGTCTCGGCTGAGTCTTCCGCCACCTGAGTTCGATATTCCCGTTGGGAGAAGTCTCCTCTTAAGTGGGTGAATTTAACATGGCGTGGGTATCGCCCCGATAATTAGTCTGAGCTTTGGCTTAAGATCTCACCGGTTATACAAAAAAAAAAAAAAAAAAAAAAAAAAAATNACGTGTTCAACTATTTTGTTTACCGACATGTTTTGTTTTTTTATCTTTCAGAACAATATTAGTATGTACAAATGAAATATGCTAGTTAGATACATTCATACATATCTATCAAATCCGAATAATATAATCACAGAAAAATGATATGTTATGGTATATTTCTTTCGATATGCTTGTTGTCTAAATCTACCCCTTGATTTTGGGGCAAATGTTGTCTAAATCTACCTAAAACACATCTAACTTGCATGTACATGTGGAGTACTCGAAATAGAAAAAAAAAAAAAAAAGAAGAAAGTCAATTATACTTTTTGTATAAGAAGTACTAGTTAACAATGATTTGATAAAGATTATATATTTTTATCCATTATTTTTGTTATAAAGCTACTATTATAATCCTCTTATGTTAAGTATGCAGAAATGAAAGATAAACCTTCGCGTTTTGGTGTGATCAAGTACAATAGGCAAGAGCCAAATGATGGATATTCACGTGCTTAGCACAATTATATTGACCACACTAGAAACTATTATATATGTCATGTCTTCGCAATGTTTCTTCCCTTGTCTAAAGCTTGTCGTTTTCTTGTTTTCTTAGAAAAGAGTCTAATTTGTTTTTCCTACCTCTTATCTATCATGCGATGTAGTTTACTCGATCAAACTGTCTTTTTTACCGTTTGTTTTATTTCCTCTATCAAATTGTCTATTTTACCATTTGTGAGAAACATGTGTTTCTTATGAACAAGAGTCACTGCCTTTGATAATGTCTATCAAAATGTAATTTGGAACATCTTAGATTGGATGATTTTGGTTGTTTGCGTTCAAACTTCAAATTTGTTTCTTTTGTTTTGCTTCTGTATTAGATTTTTGGCTGAAAATGTGATTGAAAATGTCTGACGGAGGTGGACTAATTAAAGACTTGTGGGATCTTCTAGTTCACAATGAAATTGTTCTATATTTGTTCCATATTTCGTCAATTTGGCAAAAAAGATTATCCGTTTCTGATGTTAAAGAAGAAAAAAGATATCAAAAGAGAAAATGAAGTAACATGACTTGACCCAGAAGCCAATATGCATAGTTCCACTAAACAACGATGAAGTAAAATATCATAATAGTAAATGATGAAAAGACATCAAAATAATATTAAAAAAATAGTCACTGAAAATTACACTCGTTTACTTTCTTAACTACTAATGTTTGGGTTACTTACATAACACTACTGCAAAATTCTCTTCTAGCTGCTGATGACTCCCGCTTCTTGATTTGAGCATTTATATTTGTATAAGTCCTTAATCTATGGTACAACAAAAACCGGATTCGGAGGAAGAAGTAGTCCCCATTGATGTTCTTTTACCTCGACAAGGGCAGGAAAAAAAAAAAACAGAGAGATGGAGCCATGGAGGGATGTTTTGACTTTCTTCTTCATCATCAGTACTTTACAAGTCCAGCACCTTGAGCCTTTCCAATAACTGACTCTATGGTTCCATCAAAGAGATCAAAGCTTTTCGCAACAGCAAAACCCGAAAACATACCATCCACTGCAGCACTTACAATGCCACCAGCATAACCAGCTCCTTCACCAACTGGGTATAGACCTTTCACGCTCGTGCTCTCGTATGTCTCATTGCTTCGAGGTATCCGAACAGGGGAGCTTGTCCTTGTCTGGTTAAACAAATTTGAAACATTGTTGGTATCTCTGGTCAGAAGAGTAGATTGATTCAGGACAAGGAAGATATATAATATACCTCTACGCCGTGGAGGAGTGCTTCCTCTGAGATGAATCCCGGTAACTGAAAAGTTCAAGGGTTTAGAGTAAAGTAGAAGCTACGGGTTTGTCTACAATATATAGCGATGAAGAAGTATCTAACCAACCTCTTTTTCAAACATAGAGATAGACTGTCGCAGAGAATCTGTGATATGAGCAGGAAACAGTTCATGCAGATTTGCAGACTTCACTCCTAATCTATAGCTTGACGGAGGTAAAGGTGTTTCTGTTTTACACAAGAATATCCAATATCATCAAAATCGAACAATTGTAGTAAAAATATGAGAATTGAGTATTAAACCAAATGTTTATATATCTACCATATAGCTTGTTTTGCAGAAAATCAGTAACCCTTTGTACGGGAACTGTGAAATCACCACCACCCATTATAGCGGCTCTTCTTTCAAACTCTCTCTAGAGTAAAACAAAAATCAGAGGAGATATATTACACATGACTCAAAAGCAGTAATAGTAATCCACTTTCAGATTGATACCTGAAACTCAATTCCAGCTAAGGGTCCACTAAGATTGAGAAGATCAAAGTCTTTTGCTGAGACTGTGACGACGAGTGCAGCATTAGCCCATTTGGATGAACGGCGAGAAAATGACATGCCATTGATGCAGAGTTCGGTTGGGTTTGTGCTGGTGAGAACAACCTGAATGTACATGGAAACAGACTTACTCGTGATAAATCGAAATGTAACAGTAAGATACTCTTTAAGGAAACTGTACCTGACCACCAGGACACATGCAGAAGGAGTAGCAACTACGTTTTGATGAAGACTGCGAAAGATCCTCGGCCTTATCATTCACATACTGAACAACCTTATAATCCGCCACTGGTACTTTACCTCGTCCTTTAAGAACTTCACTAGCCAAATCCGAGTACTGAAAAGAAAGACCATCATAAGAACATAGGTGTTTTATATACAAGTCAAGACCCGTACGACAAACTCATGGGATCTGATTTACTGAAGTTAAATGGTGTTAAGTAATCGAACTGACCTGTATATGGTTAATTAGCTCCTGAGGATGCTCAATGCGCAAACCAACCTGGTCCACACAAAACGATAGAAATCAAATGGACAGTTTTTTAAAGAAAAAAAAAACACACACACACTCAACAACATATATTTAAGGAACTTACAGCAAAATCTTTTGGGATCAATTCAACATTACGAGAATGAAGCATCTCATATGTGTCACGTGCTGAGTGACCAACTGCAAGAACAACTGCATCAAACTTCATACTCTGGGAGGTACTCTGCAATTGGTCTGTTGAATCCGAAACCTTGACTCCAACAATACGAGAATCCTCTATCAGAAGATCATCTACCCGGGTTCCAAACTTGATAGTCACCTAATTAAACATATGGAATTAAAGTGGATGATCAGAGGAGAAAGAAGCATCAAGAAGTAGTAAATACTTAAGGGGGGCTTATTGGTAGATGGATTCTTAAAGATTTATAGAATTTGGAAAGTCTATTGTTATTGGTTCATGAATTCTTAAATTCTATTCAAAATCTCGTGTTATTGGTTTGATGATTTTTAAATTCTATTCAAAATCTATTGTTATTCAAAAAGTCTAGCTATTATTGATTCTCTAATTCTTACAAAATCTATTGTTATTGGGATATGGATTCTCCACATTTTTACTCATTAAACACAACTTTCAAAATATCATGGTTAGACATGAGATTCATAAAATCTATGTAATAAAAAAAAAAACATACACTCTCATATTCACAAACAAACAATAATAATTGTTAATTATTATTTTTTTTGAATAAAACTTGTATGCAATAACAATTATTATGAAAATTATTTTATAACCAAATTTTTTTTGTTGTTGATAAAATAATTATTGTTTTAAAACAAACACAAAAATTTTAATAAAAAATCAATCGTAACTTGCAAAGAAAAAAACATAAAACAATATATATATATATATATATACACTATAATATAAATCTAGAATAAAAACGTAGAAATATTTATCTCATACTGTTTTTGAGACAAAAAATAATAGATGATAAAAAAAGTTGAGTGTTCTTCTATTCACATAAAAAATTATTTTTAAAAAAAAAAATACTATAAAACTTTCCATATAAACATAAAGAGACATTTAATTTACAAATAAAGTTTTGGAAAGTCCACTAAAATCAACTTGTCATAAAAGTCCACTAGAATTCATAAAATTCATTGGTAACAATCCATAAGAATTTTAAAAACTTTTAAAATCTCTAAACTTTTAAAATCTCCAAACTCTACACAAATCCACTCGCCAATAACCCCCCCTAAATCAATCTCTCATTTTAAACTTACTCCGGCACTTTGAAGATAATGTCTGAAATTACGGAGTAACGGAACTAGCTTATCTGTTCCTAGATGAGGCTTTCCATTGACCAATATATTATCAGGAGCCCCAAAGCGAACCAACGTTTTCAACACCTGTAAGAATTGAAGTAATGGTCACAATTTCTTCATTTACACTCAGACATGAAGTGCTTCTATTTAAAAATTGGTAGTCTCGAAATACTAACTGCTAAAACAGTGGCACTGTTCTTTCCTATTCGAGTAACAAGCTTTCCATCACTCCAAGTACCTGCACCACCCTGCGATGCATAAGTGCTAAATATGACTTTGACAATAGCATACACAACGAGAAAACTAGCAAAAGACTACAGTACATATGATAACTTAGTCAAGAGAAGGTTTTTCAAACCTCGCCAAAGCAAAAATTACTCTCCATATCCAAAATCTTACGAACTACCAAAGCGCCTATATCACGTCCCCTTTCTTCTACTGCTTGCCCTCTTTCAATCAATGTCACATCTGCACCAAACTCTGCAAGAACAAGAGCTGCAAATAAACCAGATGGACCACCACCAACAACAGCGATTTTCGGTTTGCTTCTCCCTCCTCCATGTTGGTGTGGATCTCCAGAGCCATTGATAATCTGAGGTTCATATTCTCCGGATGATGTCTCACTGTTGATCTTTTTACAGTCATTCACCACACTGATCAAGTCCCCTGAAACAATCTTCTCGGTAGACACATGTTCAATAAGCCCAATCTTGGGCTCTAACCGGAAAATGAAATCATGAGCACGAGGCTCTAACTCAAGAAGCGTCTTCACATCCAAGTCCACAGTGTACACAAACTTGGCTTCTTTCAGAATCTAAACAAAAAGATGAAAACTTCACTCACTTGAAACAATAATACATAATAAACATATGGAAGCAAAACTGAAACCTACCTTCCTAGCGTCAAAAGATTTCCTAATCACTGAAAATGCTTCTTCTGGCAGCATTGAAGCAACCTGAAAAAAAAACCCAATTTATCAAACCACAGATAGCATCAACCCACTTGCAAAAAATCCAATTTCATCATACCCATAAGATAAAGTTTCGAACTTTTCACCGGAAAACTCACCGGAAACTCAATAACTTTAGCGATGGCTTGAAGCAAACCTTGTGAAATTCCGAGAAAATCCTTTCCAGGGTCATCTCCAACAGGAACTCCAAGCTTAGAGAGACGCCAAACTCCTTCTAGCTTGTTCTTAACCTTAGCCACAGCTTCCTTCTGCTCTGTCCTTAGCTTCTTCCTCTCAGAAGGGTATCTCCGCTTCCCAGTTCGCTTTGCAGCACAGAGAATCCGGTGTGTTTGGAGACGGGGATAAGAGAGTACCGGTCTAGAATAAGGAATTCGCAGGTCATGGCTCGATGAGAGAAATGACGAACTGAGGAAATTCGTTTGCGAGAGAGACATAGCGAGCTCAACACTAAAAAGATCGTCTCTGTGCCCAAAGAGTTTATCCTATCATTTCAAATTGAATCGACTCGAGCCCGGTTATACCTCCAATCCGGTTTGATTCGATTTTGATTTGTTTTTTTAGTTTATCCGGTTATACGAAATTGAATGACAAAAAGAAAAAAAAAACAAAAAACAAAAAAAAGAAAAGAAATTGGAACGTAATAAATATCTGAACTTAATTACTAAATATCTTCGTTGACTTGAGTCAATTTCTCCGATACTACTATCTCTCCGGTGTATCGCAAAAAATGTTTCTTGGAGTTAGTTGTACCGTTCTGTCTTTCTTCTTCATCTGTATCAGCATATACATAGCCAAATACAATCTCAATGAGATTGGCGACCTGCATTTCTCGATTAAGATTCCCCATTCTCCGGACGATTCCGATTACCTCCGGGACAACTTCTACCGTAAAACATGTCAGGACGCCGTAACAATCGACATTATCCCGTATTGCTAGTAACCTAGTAGGATCACGAGGAGTGTTAATGTGTTATTGTGTTTAAAGTCTAGTGATTAGGCTTTGAAATTTTCTTTTCGTGGAATTATATTTCTTGAATAATATTTTTAAATTCGCAAAACAATTTTATAACATAAAAAAAATTGGCGAGAAAGAAAAACAAATATCAAAAGGTTTCATCAAAAAAGATATGTTAACACCAAAAACTATATTTTTAATCAAATATGTCTCTAAAAAGCACAAGAAAGAGTTCGCACATGACTAGTACAAAAAAAAATGTTTTACATCGCTTAATTATTTTGTATATTTGCATTAGTTATAAGCCTATACATACATATGGTTTTTAGTTAATAACTATGTCTATATATATATATATATGTTCTGAAAATGAAAAAATAAAACAATAAGTATTTAACTGTGAAGATTTGTTTATAAATTATTAATATTAAATATGGGACGTGGCAAAGACTATAATTCTTGCAATTAAAACTATACTGAAATATGTTTCAAAGTTCAAACAAATACAGATTTGTAAACTTCTGATTGATCACTTTATATCTTGTTCAACATTTTGAAAAATGTAGTGAACTAAAAAAAGGTAGATTTCATTTGTGTAGGATTAAGATAAGGTTGAATTTAAATAAAGTTTGATTACCCAAAGTGGATTAAGAAAACATTAGTTGACTAGTGACTACAGAAGAAAAAATTAATAAATTAAGGCAGGGAAGACGAGTAACACGTGGCAAATCCTCTATCTATAGCCGTCATAAGGAATGTGGGACCCACCCAAATATATCGAGAACTACTGGCTGTTCGCCAGCGAATTGTCTAATTATTTAATTGAAGCTGGGAAAAGACAATATTAGCCCTTCTTCAATAATGATATCGTGGTGGCTAATGTGGTAATTTCAGAAGCACTCGGAGTCAAATTACGATGGCGCGTGGCATTACAACCGTGGGATACGCGCGTCAGTAGCCGCCAGGAGAATCCTCTTTTACAATCAATATAATACAGAGGAGAGAGAGAGAGAGAGTTAGATCCCGTAAATGTTTTAACTCTAATTTCTAGGGTTTGCTTTGATTCTCTTTCGCGTTCAGATAAAGTCCCTTGTCAAAAATTCAGACTCTTTTTTTTTTTTTTTTTTTTTTTTTTTTNGATAACGGATTATCCGAATTAACCTACTTTTGGGATTATTCCGGGAGAAAAGGTTTCGTTTTTGGATGGTGGAAATGAGGAAATCTGGAGGGTTAAGACCGGAGTCTGAATTGGCGGCCAAGTGCCGAGATGAGCTGCCGGTGAAATTGGAGGTCGCTGAGGATGAATTAGAAGAAGAGCATGCTCCTCTCAACAAACGATCCAGGGTTTGTTCTTTCTCCTATTTCAGATTAGCTCATAGTTTCTGCTTTTTCAAGCAGATTGATACACTTTTTTTATAATGAATTTGCTTTTAGCGATTCATACGGTGACGATTTTCTTTTTTATTACGATTTCTTGTTTAGCTTGTGATTCGATGTTCTTGTGCTATTCTGGTTGTGTTTTTTTGGTGATGTATTTTTGTTTTGTTATTATTTTTGCATTGAATTAGTTATGGAGCTCTGGGACAAGCTCATTGCCAATGGCACCTGCCAAGTATAACCCACTTGATGAACCGAGTCCTCTTGGATTGAGTCTTAGGAAGAGTCCATCTTTGTTGGAGTTGATTCAGATGAGGCTAACGCAAAGTGGTGACCCGAGAGCTGAATCGCTGCAAGCTGGTGCAGTTGGCTCTGCTGTTAAGAAAGAAAGTAAAGGTATTGCTCCTGCATCAGTTGGAGCTACTTTGGCGCCAGGAAGTATTGAGAAGCTGAAAGCTTCTAACTTTCCTGCTTCGCTTTTGAAAATCGGGCAGTGGGAGGTGAGCCCTGGGCAATGTTTTGTTTTGACGTCTGTTTCATGGTGCTTTCAAAATCTGACTTGACATGGTTTTTTATTCTTTTGGATAGTATAAATCAAGGTATGAAGGTGATTTGGTGGCAAAGTGTTACTTTGCAAAACACAAACTTGTTTGGGAAGTGTTGGAACAAGGTCTTAAGAGTAAAATCGAGATCCAGTGGTCAGACATTATGGCGTTGAAGGCAAACTGTCCTGAAGATGGACCTGGAACATTGACTCTCGTGGTACAAGATTCACTCATGTTCTTCTCTTTCTCCCAACCTATGCTCTTTTTCAACTTTAATCACTTTCTTTTTATGTTTCAGCTTGCTAGGCAGCCCCTATTTTTCAGAGAAACAAACCCACAGCCTAGAAAACATACTTTGTGGCAGGCGACATCAGATTTTACCGATGGCCAAGCCAGCATGAACAGGTACAGACATTTCTTGTGTCCTCTGCACTTAGGAGGACGGTTTTTTATGTAATTGAAAATCAGCATTTTTTGTCTGAATAATATTAGTATATTACTATGTCCTACCTTCAGCTAATGATAGTCTCCTTGTGATCCGTTAGGCAGCATTTTCTGCAATGTGCTCAAGGGATTATGAACAAACATTTTGAAAAGCTCGTTCAATGTGATCATCGGCTATTCCATCTAAGCCGACAGCCGGAGATAGCTATGGACTCTCCCTACTTTGATGCACGGCAATCTATTTTTGAGGATCCAAATGAATCAAAAGGGCATCCTTTTGGGAATTTGAATCTTAGCGCAGGTCCTTCAATCTCTGGGACTCAGAATTTAGCATCTCCTGTTGGGGCTCAGTCATCATCTGAGCATATGTATCTGTCTCATGAAGCACCATCACCCAGCTCAGGTATTGTGATAGCTGCTCACTCTGGTTGTTTTCATAGCTCCTTATTTAAATACATTATTTTTCCTTTTCACTTTTATTGAACCAGATTAAGTTTGTGGGTATTCTTTTTCATTTTGTTTGCTTCATTCATCTCTAGTGATCGACGCTCGTGCAAATGAAGGAATTGGGGGTTCTGAAGCAGTCAATTCAAGAAACAGAACGGATTGTGGTCAGATCGAAGCACCTGTACTACACCAATCTATGTCACTGAGTGATGTCCTTGCATTTCTCTGTGATTCAAAAAACACAACGGACTCAAGTCAGGTTGAAGAAGTAGCTGGACTACACCAATCTATGTCAGTTAGTGATTTTGTTTCACTTTTATCTGATTCAAGAAACATAACTGAGTCAAGTCAGATAAAAGTACCTGGACTACACCAATCTATGTCAGTGAGCGATTTCGTTGGACTTTTCTCTGATTCTGCTGGTGGAAATCATCCGGAACATATGGAGAAATTTGAGATCATGAAACAGCAGTTGCTAAGTGATAATATCCAGTTCGATGCACCAGATGAGAAGTCTCTGATGCCTAGGGTTAACTCTTTATTCAACCTCTTGTACAAGGATCCCAACGTTGCTGCAAACTCACAGCGCAATGCCGAAATCTCAGTTGGATTGAAGTCTGAAACCAATGATCTGAAGGGAGTTGTGTCTGACAACAACAACAACAGAGTTCTTGATCCAGCTTCGAGCAGCAAACCACAGGGTATGTTAAGGAAAGACTCATTCAGTGATTTGCTATTACACCTCCCCCGGATCACATCATTGCCAAAGTTCTTGTCCAACATTTCAGAAGAAGATGGTGATGCATATACTAGATAATTTATAGATTCCCTTTCTTTTCCAGATTTGGCAAGTATAGGAAACCTGAACTAGTAGTTTTTTCTGGTTTTTCTTGTAAATCAAAATTGTCTTTTGGTAACTACAACCCTCACAGGGATTTGAAGAAACATGTTTTGATAATTAATTTCTGTAAATCATCCCCAATTTGCAGAGGCATAAGCATATGTATTCTAAACATTTACCATTTTTTTTTAACATATTTCTTGTTCTTTTATTACAGCATTTAAAGCAAAGCAGAGTTATGTATAAAAGATTAAACTAAGATCAGTGATCATCAGCTGTACATAAAGAAGAAAGATATGAAACAAAGTAAAATTAAAAAAAAGGGACAAATGAAACCCAACACCCACAAATCATATAAAGGGCTGTCTGGTTTTAGATTGTGCCATTTGAATTCAAAGTATTTACATTTTTTTTTCTTTTTTTGAGGGGGAAAGGTTTCTTCCATCACATCTATCTGCCTTACGAACAAGCAAACGGATCAGGAAGCTTGTTGATGAATAGCAGTGTCAGGAAGCATTGCTATTGTCACTATGAAGTATTCACATCCTGAAGAGAGACCATATGGGCTTGATGTTGTTGTTGCTGAAGATGATGTTGAGATTGAACTTGATGCCAGAGTTCTCGATCCCTGGTCTGAGGCGAGATGATCTGTCTTCCCAGCCTCGGGAGATGCAGAAGCTGAAAGTGATGATGGCAGTTTCACAATTTGGCGCTCGATGTGGACAATCTGTCCAACAATGTATGTAGGCCGGTTTGGGAGATGATCTGTGAACAATGCTTCGGATTCAGAGGACAAGTAGTAATTTGGGCAGTTTCTGTTAATTGCCTCGTAATGCCCTGCTTGGTTTAGCACAAATGCTGCTATCTCATGAACTTCCAGACGACCAAATGATATCTTTTCCTTATTTGCCTGTCACCACAAGAAGTTCACCAATTTTCTCATTCAATACTGAGGATACTCCAAATTATAAATGTGTAGCAAAAAGAGAAAGAAAGTTTGCTGCAAGAACCATGACGGTTACTATAGAGATAACAGGAGTCTACCTGCTTCCCAAGTTGGTGCTTAGTGTACAATGTTTTCACCAGCTCTTTCTTTTCCTCCAAGTCCTTTCTTGTCTGTTCACTTGTAGCTTCAAGATTTTGGCACTTCTCCAGTAATTCCTCCCGGTGTTTGGAGAGGAAGCTAACTTTGTCTGCCAGGACTCGGATGCATTTCCGGAAATCAGCAGTACCATCATCTTCATTGTCATTAATGGAGCTGTGAAATATCCAAGTAGGAGAAATGCAAATTTAGAGAAATATTTTCAGAACATGAGCTTGAGAAGTGGATAAGTACTTCCATATGCACAAGAGAGAAAGGACTAAGGTTATCTTTTTGGAAGCAGTACAGACGGGAACTTACTTGGCTAAAGCTTGAGCCAATGTTCGCAAGGAGTCAGCAAAATCAGTTATCCCACCACCAGCACAGACAGAGCTCCGGAATCTTTCCAAGAGACCTCGCATCTTCACAGCTGATGCACGAAGTGCATTATACTGAGAAGCTCTACGATCAGCAGCACAAAGATGAGTCTGGGCTTCTTCTCTTGCTTCATGTAAGCAGTTCTCCAGATGTGCACAGTTCATCTACAGCCAAAAGAGCAATATTTACCACATCAAAGGGAAAAATTTAGGGGGACAAGGTTCCTATAATGTGCAAGGTACACAAGCTATCTGGTGACGCAGAAATAGCAGAACCATGAACGCCTCGATCTACGGCCCCTGGAACTGGTTGGCTTCAACTGGGTTAGGCATTACGCGAAAGCACATTGAAACTTCCTAGTCCAGATGATTGACATCATTACCCGTTAAAGATCACACAAAATAGACCTGATACTAGCACCTTGGATACTAAAAATTAGACGTCTAGGACAAAGCTAATACCAGCAACCAAAAGAGTGACAGAAAGTGGTGTATGAAGTAAAGACTAGCTCCTAGACTAACAATGCAATGAATAGATAACAGAGTTGGAAAGATTAGAGGAAAAAAAAAAAAAAAATTGAACCTGGGATTCTTCGAGAAGCTTCTGATTCGTTTCCAACTCTCTGCTCAAATTGGATACCTCTTCCATAGCACCATTTAGCTTGAACTCTATTTCACTCAGTTTATTGGACTTTTTCATCAGCTCATTTCTAAGTTCCAAGATAATATCATCACTGTGTTTGGCATCTAAACCTCTGCCAGTTGCCACATTATCATCCAAAGATTTTGGTGGGCTCTCGGCCGTCGAACTGTTACTTAGAAACACACCCATTTCGCCCACCACATTATCCTTTCCACCTTTCTCGTTGTTTTGCTGGCTTTCAAGCATCGATGAGTCAAGGGGATGACTGAGCACCTGAGAGGAATCCACCATATTCTCATCCATACCTTCTCGAGCTTTACATGGCTGTTTGCTAGTAAGATTTGAAACACATGAGACCTCATCCATGGGTTCTGAGCCAGATACATGAGTTTTGTTGCCTTCCACGTCGCCTGAAGCTTCTGCTTTGTATTCACTAACTTTTGCATCCATAAGGTTTAAGCCAGATGCATCCTTATTATTATGTCTCTGTCCCTGTATATATTCATCGGAAAGACGTTGTTCCAGTTCACGGATGCGCTTCTCATATGAATCACAGTGCATTTGTTTTTCCTTGAGCATAATTAGAAGATGTTTCTCATACTCATCTTTGGCCTGCAATGCATCTGCTGTCTTCTCTGCGGCATTTTTCAACAGGTTTTCTACTTCACTTTCATCCAGTATATCATGTTCAAATTGTGGGCCTAATGAACAGATCCGAGAGATTGCAGAAGCAAGGTCAGCTTTTAGTTTGGCATTCTCAACCTCCATCTTGCTGGTTCCAGCTATATCTACTAATTCAGAGGCTGCTAGGATATCATCGAAATTGTCTTTGTCATAAGTGTCTACACCTATCTCCTCAGGCTCAGCAGAAAGCGAACTATCACTAGACATGGTCAGTGAACTCCTTAAGGATGAAACCTTCGAATGTAACCCAACAAGATACTCAGGAGCATAGCGGTCAATATCCGCGATCTCAATATTGAGTAAACTAGTATCATAAGGAGCGACATTGACATCACACTGAGTGGGAGTATCAAATAAACCCATTGAAGCCAATATGTCACGAGGGACGAAGGAACCATGTGTTTTAAGAAACTCCTCACGTCTTCTGACCTCTGTTTCCCTCTTCATAGCAAGCTTCTCTGCCAATTGCCCAGCCATGCCCATGTAAAGCTTCATAGAGGCTTTTCTTCTCACCACCTCTGCAAGGCAGGCCCTATAAGCGGGGCCAACACCACGGACTAACTTCAAGTCTGCAAATAAGTCATCCTGGCGCAGCATTGCCTCTCTAAAAACAGGAAACTGTAACTTTGCATCTTTGATGATATATGTGACGTATGTTATCTTTTGCATGTAACTGTGCACAAAGTTGTTCATCTCATTCTTCTTATTCTTGCAGAAATCCAGCAATTCTGAAATCGAGTTATAGCAAGCTTGCATTTTGGGAAGGTGATTCTTGTCATGCACTTCGTACATAGGACCCAGGGCTGAAACAGCATCGTGGGGACGGAGAGATGAGGACAATTGGCTAGACATGCAATCATCCACAAGTTTCTTAACCGTATTGACATCTTTGCTGTTTCAAGATATATAAAATACCGTCAGGTAAAAGAAATTTTCCACTTGAGTAAAAAGCGAAAAAATTCATCAATTGAATTGACCACTAAACAAAACATAATAACATTTCCAACGGAGACAAATAAAAAGGTGTTCACAGCTAACGAAATGAACAAACCTGAGGGATTGCATTATGCTCTTTTCCTCATTAATGAACCTTTCGTGATCTTTAACAGCCACTTCTAAGTTCTTCATTGATAAGGAAGCCCTGCAAGCAAACAACTCCTCTACCTTACGCTTGACCTCAACAAACATCTGCTCGAACTGTGCAATCTTATTCTCAAATTGCCTGTGAGAGCTTGCACAATTCTCCACAGCCTTTTTGAGGTTATCTTCCTTGACGAAGTCCAATAAGCATTTCCTCGAATCAGTTTGAAGGTAAGGATGAATCTTAGCTGACCTCAATTTCTCAATATCCCTTCCAAAATTCACCAGCAAATCAGAGTGGAGGCGGTGTTGATGCTTATAACGCTTCATAAATTCAAGAAAATTCTGATAGATCACCCTGTAATACTGTTCCAGATTACGAGTAGCAACTTCAACAGCCCGCTGCTGTACCTTTTGCTCTCTCGTTAACCTCTCGCAGTTCTCAAGCTTCACAACGGTGCAATTGTAGATGGTGCGGCCTTTATGGTAGTGGTACCGAAATTGCCTTTCATACAAAGGTAAAGCCTTTAAAGCTGGATCTGATGCATCGTCCAAGGGATGGTATTCGTGTAATGAAGCCGGTGGTAAAGCGTCAGCAATGTCTTGTAAATCTACATCTTCCGGTGATGGCGGATTAGAGTTGCTTTGCAGCATAGCCTTGTTGAAAATAAAGACTTCCCGATCACTTGCAGGAAGTCCGAAAGCAGAAAGCAGCTTTTGTGGCTCAAGTTTCATGTCCAGCGAGAGAAGAAGCTGATCAGAGAAGCCAATACCAGAAACAGATTCAACGAAACGCATCACAGATTCAACTGAAGTTGTCTGGCTGCATTCAAATTCAAACGAGTGGCCATTCTCAGCCACGCAGAGAAGAAGCTTGCCATCATCGGCAAAACTCTCAGTGAAGCTTCCGCTCATCGTAGGCACCAAAAGGACCCAAAAACCTCAACCGTAGAATCCCTAGCCCAGCCAAATTAAGAAAGGTGACTCACCTAATCAAATTAGGAACAGAAATAGGCAAAGGCTGCCAAATCAAAAAGCCCTCCAACACAAATCACCAACCACGAATATGTAGAAGAACCAACGCTTTCCTATATCTTCGATCCTTGACCAAAATCCAGATTCATCAAAAACCCTTGTCGAATCTCCAAGTTTTTTTATTATATTTCACAAAACAAGTTTAAAACCCAAGAGTATCAAGACCTGATTACGACCAGGAAACGCACAAAACCAGAATCCAGGGTCAGCTCAAAATCGATGAATAATTTTCACCAACGAAATATCCTCAAATTCTCCAACTTTAAAGCCAAATCCACCAAATCAAATATTCAACCAAATCAATATCCCCCTTCTTTCGCCTCCGTACCCACAAGAATTTGTTTTTTTTCTTTTTCTCAAATCTATTTAAAAGGAACAACAAAATGAAGCTAACCCTAGAAGAAGACGCAAAAGCAGACGTGATACGATAAACGAACGCGATTGTGATACAGGAAAAGAGACTAGAAGAGTGGCACATAAAATAG
>OVAQ01000031.1:0-74678 GCA_900406345.1 Erysimum cheiri
TCCCAAAGAGCACCAGTTATCAAACCAAAACGATGTAGATGAATGGTGCCAGATTTTGATTAATTTATATGCTCAAATCTTCAGAAAACTACACCGGCAGTAATTTTCAGACTACAGTATTATTGCAATTGTCAGAACAATGTTACAAAATGCCAATGACACACCTGTTGTTACTAGGATCTAGTTTTCGTAGATTAAAATATGTTTGATTTTTATTTTATCATCAATGGAAGAAAGTTATTTTGATGATAAAAATAAAAGAAATATATTGTTAATAACTTAATATTGTAATTTATGTTTTACACTGCTTGTTTCAATAAATTACAACATTTGGCTTTTAGTTAAAATTTAAAATTAAATACACATGAATGTATGGATACTAGAAAAATACTCCCTCTGTTCCTCATAGATAGATGTTTTAAGTTTTATTTTTGTTCCTAAAAGATAGATTTTGTAGATTTTTCTTTTAATTTTTAAAAGTAATTAATGATTACAAAATACGTTATTTTGAGCGAAGAAACTGAAACGTCATGTTTCGCCATTTAAATTACTGTCAGATTTAGCTGAACCAATCAGATTTATTTGTTGTAAGGTGGAAATGTGAAAAAAGTTGTTACGTGCATGAAAGAAAGAATGTATTGAACAAATAAAAAAAGTAAACAATAAAATAAATGAATATCTTTTTTTTTAGTAGAAAAATAAATGGATATCTTTTGTTTCTTAATATGTGTGAAAAAATCAAAACATAAATCTATAAGAAACATAAATCTATAAGGAACAGAGGGAGTAACAACAATGTTGTTGGTGCATATTGTCCATAATTAGTGATTAAAAACTTTAGTAAATTAATATTTACGCGTTTTGTCACCAAATGTCTAATGCTAAAATTTGAAAAAAAAACAAAAAAAAAGAGGCTTGAAAGTTGAAATTAACATTTTAAAAATAAGAAAAATGTTACTACAATAAACAAGTTGAAAGAATGGGAAATAGTACAAAATCAAAGTGCGTTACACTTGTAATTTGTTCATTGGCCTGAGCAACTCTACAATACTACTAGTTTCTTACTCTTACCACTTTCACCATATTTGTTTCCCTCTTGGGAACCCAATTTTTCTTCTTCTTCATTTATTATAACTCTTTTATTATTCTTTTTGTTTTTGTCCGTATTTTATTTTTTGGTTTTTTAATTATAATACCTTGCAAAAAACGACACTATTATATCTATATACTACTTTTTATCTGGATGACTAGACCGCTCCTAAATAATCCAAAGTTTTGTATTATATGATCTCCCTATTTAAAACAATGAGATTTCTGCGATCTGTTATTTAATTTTTCTATTCATTCTAACGCAAAGATATACTCCTACATACTACTATACAAAACATTATTTACATAGAAAATGATGAAGATAGTGTGCTGCAACGGTCGGACCCACCGGAGAAGAAGAAGTGACAACAACGAGTAGTGTTCATTTCCAATCTTACCCTTTCCTTTTCGTTTCGCGCGTCTTCACCGGCTTACCGGCTACACCTGTCGTGCTCCTATCGGTTTCATCAGTGACAATAAATAAAATTTACTTACTAAAATACAGTATACTACTACTAATCCTAGTATTGAAATACTGCCGAAAATAGTTATTAAATTACTCGCCGCCGCGCCGGCCGTTACGAATGCAGCAGCACGACTGTTTTCAGAATTCTTTCTTTTTATTTTCAATTAAATCGATATTTATTTATTTATTTTAATAATATTCCATGGAGACAACCAGTAATAAGTTAAAGAAAAAAAAATCCTAGCGTTCTTATTTTTCTTAGAACATTAATAAATATTTGTTAATTCTTTGTTTTTTGTACGATGTAGAAATGGGAATATATTTGAAATACTTTTTTTATAGAAAAATGATTCGAAATAGATTTCAAATTAAAGCAGAAGAGGTCCTTTTTCGTCATTTAGGAGTTTCTTTTTGAGACATTTTTTTGTCTTTTGATTTTCGCTTTTTCCGTCCTCTTGACTTCTGTTTCAGGCTCTGAACGGTGAGCGCCTGCGAGCCAGAGAGAGAGAAGAGAGAGGTTGAAGAAGAGAAAGGAGAAAGATTTGCGAAGCCCCAAGAATCGTTTTGTTGATTCTCATGGAAACTAATATCTCTCATTCTCGGAATCCAAACAGGTCTAAGAAACCTTACAATGGCAATAACGGTGGAGGTGTAAACTACAGCTCCGGCAAAACGGCTATTACCACCACCACGTACGACGACGTTTTCGGTGGTCCACCTAGGTTTGGAGCTCCGACGTTATCTCCTCGTCTCGAAGACTATTGCGAGATTTTCTCCGGTTTCAACGGCTCCTCACGCGCCGCCGTTTCCTCGATTCCGGTGCTTGATCTTCCTCTTGTTGATGACAGAGATGTCTACTTCGATGTTCGGACTCAAGGTTTTGACTACCGTGAAGTCTTTGGAGGTGTTAACGATCTCGATTTAGCTCCGTCGTACGAAGAGCTGTTTTTGCAGCAACGGTCTACGGTGGTTGCTGATGGTGATTCCTCCGACGATGCTTGGTACTTCAAAAACGAAACTTTTTTTCTTACCCTTGATTCAATTTGTGGAAAAGAGCCTTTTTTTTAAGAATTGAGTTTAATTTTTTGTTGTAGGACTCCTGAAGAAGTAGAGTCATGCTCAGGAGGTACAGAACATTCTGGCAAAAGTCCTTGTTTTTCTAATGGCAGAGATTCATACGATTCCATTGATGGAAGCACAGAGTTCAACATCTCTTATAACAAAGCCACTGGTCAGATAAGCGGTGGTGACACAAACATGTCCTCTAGTGGTGTGATACGTGTAGCTGATCTGGGTGCTATTCCTGGTTACACTGTTGCAGTTGATGAAATGATTTGTGGGAGTGGAACAAGGAAGCTTAAGAAGGAGACTGGGCCATCTTCTGTTGGTAGAGGTACTAATAGATTTGCCTTTGAAGACAAGCATTACAGTAGTGAACCTTTTGTTACTGTTTCTGAGATTGGTTTGAAGACTCATCCTACTGGTATACCACCTCCTTCCAGACCACCTCCTGTATTGAAGAGTGGTTTTAGAAGTTCGGCTTCTAATTCTAGAACCACTGGATCAGAAGGATCTGCGGGTAGTAGTTCTCCACCCTTCTTTGATGTAGAGGTTGATGCAAGTTCAGCTGCTGTGAGAGAAGCTATGGTAAAAGCTGAGGCAAAACTAAAAAGTGCAAAAGAGCTGTTTGAGAGGAAGAGGGATGGGGCACGGACCACCACGAACAATAGAATGACCGAGGAAGGGAAATCGAGCCATACAGCTAGAAAGTCTTTGAGGGATAAGCATGGAAGTAAGTCTCTATCTTCTCAAGGGTCTGCAAACTCCGATGGAAATGATGAATGGAAAGAGGCTAATCAGTTTGTTGAATTGGTGAGAACAGAGCTTCCAAGAAATGCTGATGAGAACAGTGGTGGAAAAGATGTTTCTTTTCCGCATAATGAAGAGTTTTTCGATCAGGAGCTGACATGGGGAGCTAATGTTGACTGGGATAAACAACTGAGGAGAGCAAAAGGAGATAGGGAGGATCATGAAGCTAGGAAATTGCCAAAACACCCCGGAAAGAGAAAGGTAGCATCCAGGCATAAGAGACATGAGGACAGGCTTGCAGAAAAGGCTCCTGAAGAGCCAAAGAATGAGAAATCGAGACATGTGGAGCTGCAATTTGAGATGGGTAACAATTTGCCTGATCATGGTGGGATAGTGAGGGACATAAATCTGCTTAAACCAGAAGGAAACAAGCCCTTGACTGAAAAGCCTGCAAAGCAAAAGAAGGAATTGCACTGTGAAGAGAAAACAAAACGCATACAAAATCAACAATCGGATAGAATACCACATCAGAAAGCAGCTGAAAAGAATCAGGAATGTGTGTTTGATTGGGAACAAAATGCAAGAAAGCTCAGGGAGGCTCTTGGTCTAGCAGATAATGAAAGCACTCTAGAATTGAAAGGAAACGGTAGAAATTTGGGAATGCGTGGCGAAACGAATGAGAGTGAGACAAAACTGAGTGAGGCCTTGAAGCGGGTGGAGGAGGAAACTAGGATTAAAGAGGCTCTTGCAAAGGAAGAAAATGACAGGAGGGAAAGAGAAGCTTTTGAGAAGGCAGAGAATGAGAAAAGACTAAAGGCAGCTTTGGAGCAAGAAGAGAAGGAAAAAAGGATTAAGGAAGCTCGTGAAAAAGAAGAGAATGAACGGAGAGCGGCAGAGGCTCGCGAAAAGGCAGAACAAGAAAGGAAAACGAAAGAACAACAAGAGTTAGAATCGCGGCTAAAAGAAGCTCTTGAAAAGGAAGAAAAGAACCGTAGAATGAGAGAGGCCCGTGAGAAGGCAGACCATGAAAGGAAAATGAAGGCTGCACTTGAAGAAGAGAAGGAACGGAAAAGAAAAGAAGAACGTGAAAAAGAAGAAAATGATAGGAGAATAAAAGAGGCTCGTGAGAGGGCTGAGGTGGAGCAAAGGCTGAAAGAAGCTCTTGAACAAGAGAGAGAAGAAAAGGAGAGGAGAGCTAAAGAGGTTCTTGAGCAGGCAGATAATGAGAGGAAGTTGAAAGATGCCCTTGAGCAAAAGGAGAAAGAAAGGAGGGTGAGAGAGGCACGTGAAAAAGAGGAGAATGAGAAGAAGCTGAAAGAAGCTATTGAGCTAGAAGAGAAAGAAAAAAGGCTGATAGAAGCTTTTGAGAGGGCAGAGATTGAGAGAAGAATGAAAGAGGATCAAGAACAGGAAGAGCTGAGGATGAGGCTGCAAGAGGCCAAGGAAAGAGAAGAAAGAGAAAGAACACATAGAGAAAATCAAGAGCACCAGGAAAATGAAAAGAAACAACATGAATATTCAGGAGAAGAAACCGAAGAGAAAGAAAGAGATGCTTGTGAAATGGAGAAAACCTGTAAAACCACCAATGAGGCTTATGGAGAGCAATCATCGAGTGAAGGTTTTAGCGACACTCTAGAAGAGGATGATAGTTTAGATAACCATGAATCAGTGAACAAACAAAAGGAAGAAGAAGATGGACCAAGCCAGAGAGAATCTATGTCCGAAGAAACCTGTCCTTGGAAGGTTTTTGAGAAGAACCTCAAAGACGCCAGCCAAAAGGAAGAAACCAATGAGCTAGATGCTGAATCCAGGTTATTTGAGAGGAATGAAGAGGCAGCTCAGCTGGGTGAAAATGGAGTATGTAATCAACAAAATAGAGAATCAAGTGAGGAGTCCACTTCCGTCACTGACAATATTCAAGGAGGAAAGCTCGAACAGAAGAGTAAAAATTTTGAAAGCTCCAAAGATGCCTCAGTTCTCAAACGAGATGTTGGGATGAAAAATGAAGTTGGAGAAAGCTCAAAAGGCATTGTAGTTGAAGACGAAAATGTCAGAAAAGCAGGTGTTGGTCGTGATCAAAGGAATTCAGAGGAAAATAACTGTGCTCCCAACACATCCTCTGGTTTCAGAAACCATGAAAATAGATTCACACATCAACAGGAAAGAGGAAGTATCTATGAGATCCAAGCAGGTTTAAATCAAGACTCAAAATTAGAAAGACCATTGCCTTCTCGAGTCTCTGTGCTACGTGAGAAAGAAGCAGAGAGACTAAAGCGAGAAAGAGACTTTGAGAAGGAGCGATTAAGAAAGATAGAAGAAGAAAGGGAGAGGGAAAGAGAGAGGGAGAAGGATCGAATGGCTTTTGACCAGAGAGCCTTGGCTGATGCACGTGAAAGATTGGAGAGAGCATGCGCTGAAGCAAGAGAGAAGTCTTTTCCTGATAAGTTATCAATGGAGGCAAAACTTAGAGCAGAACGAGCAGCAGTGGAGAGAGCAACCGCTGAAGCTCGTGAACGTGCAGCTGGAAAGGCTGCTTTTGAGGCAAGAGAGCGAATGGAAAGATCGGTTTCCGATAAGCAATTTCAGAGTTCAGGTTTCTTTGGTGAACGGATGGAAAGATCAGTTTCCGATAAGCATTTTCAAAATTCAGTCTCTTTTGGTGCTTCAAGATATCAAAATTCTCCTGGTACAAATACTCTGAAAACTCTCTAGTTGTTTTATTTTTCCATCCCCTTTAGCTTAAACTCGTTTTCTTCTCGTCTCTTAAGGTACTGATGGTGAATCGCCTCAAAGGTATACATCAAGATTAGAAAGGCATCGAAGAACAGCTGATCGTGTGGTAATTAATGCTTCTAGTTACCCAATACTTGTAGTCAAATCCACACCATTGATGTTAGTTAATGTACGATCATACTTAATTTTTTTAACAGGCTAAAGCTTTAGCAGAGAAGAACATGCGTGATCTCGTGGCTCAGAGAGAACAAGCAGAGAGAATTGTACGACCACCAAACCGATACTATTCTTCAACTTCAAAGAAAGCTTTTTTCAAATATTTTCCAATAATAGAGTTTGTTTCTGTTTCCTACAGAGAATCTCTGAAAGCTTAGATGCCGAAGTAAAGAGATGGTCAAGTGGAAAAGAAGGAAACATAAGAGCATTACTCTCAACATTACAATACGTACGTTTTCCTTAATGAACAACATAGAGATCAAAGTTAGAAAGTAAGGATTTTTCTTAAAACCAAGTTTTTTCTTTTGTGTTATGAATCAGATCCTCGGTCCGGAGAGCGGTTGGCAACCTTTACCGTTAACAGAAGTCATAACTTCAGCAGCTGTGAAGCGAGCTTACAGGAAAGCAACACTCTGTGTTCATCCAGACAAATTACAGCAAAGAGGTGCAAACATTCATCAGAAATATATCTGTGAAAAGGTCTTCGATCTTCTTAAGGTAACTCATGTTCTTTCTCACAATCTCTGAATTGGTCATTCTCAAACTTTGAATTGTGTTAATAATGTACTATTAAATTTCCAGGAAGCTTGGAACAGATTTAACTCAGAAGAAAGGTAGAGCCTTGTGTTATTGACGTTGACCTTGTTTTATGATTTGGTTTCTCAGCTTTTTTTAGAAATTTCTTAAAGGTTTGATTTTTTTCTTAATTTTTTTGTAAAGTCGTGCTTCTAGAGTACTTACGAGTAAATATCCTCTATTTCTAATTAGATTGTTCCTCAGGTTTATTTTCTATGATTGCCAATTTGCCTAGATGATCATTCTAATCATTTTTACTTGCTATGACCGCTACAATTTTTCTGTAGATTTTTAATATACTAGTAAATTTTCTTAGCAATATATAGTTTTTTCTTTTGCAAAATTGTTACGTTCGATCTCTCTATCATATAGTACCTTTTTGTCACGTGAGGACCAGTTACAATACTTATCTTTGTCAGAAGTTACTGGTTGTTTTGCACATGTTAAATTTTAGGTACAAGAAGAAGTAATGATTGCAGAAAATGATTTCGGTTAGCATTGTACAAACAATATTATTAAATGTTGGGGTGTTGAATTCAGATAATTCAAACTGATCTCAAACCCAACCGATCCAAGAACCAAAAGAACTATTAATTGGTTAAATAGTTACCAAAACAGAAATTGAATTGAAGCTAAAACTTCATCACGCCAATAAGCAAAAAGGTAGTAGGTCCAAAACCCAATGATCCAAAACCAAAATCTGTATTAACTAGCCACCCTGACAAAAATATGTCTTCAAAAATATATTATCTTATATTTGTTAACAAGAAAAGAAAAACAAATGTAAATCTTGAAAAATAGTGAAATCAGATAAATTTTGCTACGACGACTAGATGGCAAATACTACTTTTTTCGACAAAAAGTATTTAGATTTATGCGACCTACTTTGAACAATATAAACATGTTATTGATTATTTCATATGACCTCTAATTAGATTTAATATAAACGGAGTCTCGTGGAAGTTCCTTGATGAGCATGAGGTCAAGGATTGTGTTAGAAAAGAGACTTGAAAAGTCAAATAAGCTCGTCGAACCCATCCTTGTCTTCACTTGATTTAATATTTTTTAAGATTAAAGTAACATTAAAATTGTCGGACTTTTCAAATTTGCTAGCAACCAAAGTCTGACCATTTCCACTTGAAATTAAATAAGATATCATACAACCATATAATATCGTCACATCTCTATATATAAATAACACATTGATGAAACTCTCTCTCATTACAACAAACAACATTAATCATCTCTTCACATCAACAAAAATCATCTCTTCACATCATCTATTTACAGTTTAAAGATGCAAATGCTAAGAAGCTTGAGCACGAGGACAAGAAGCCGTCGTGGGGGCTACGAGCGAGTGAGTGATGGTTCTACTTTCAGTTTACTCGGAGCCAAGTTAAGGAGATCGACGAGTGTTCCTTACTACGCTCCATCTATAAAGCTTGGTGCTGGTGGTGTTCCGACCATTCTTGAGGAGCTTCCTCGCCAGAAATCCAAGAAAGTCAAACCAACAAGCAAATTTAGCCACCCACTCTTTAGTCTTTTCTACGGAAAGAAAAAGAAGTCGACGACGACAAAGCCTGAGTTTTCTAGGTATCTCGAGTACTTGAAAGAAGGTGGTATGTGGGATGCAAGATCTAACGCGCCTGTTATTTATTACAAGTAGATCGATTCATAGTCAAAAGAAAATCAATAAATAGAGAGGGTGAAAAAGTTTTATTTGATTTGTTTATTTCAAATTTTTTTATTTTGTGATGATATTTGTATATTTCAGTGATCCGATATTTGCTTATAAACATTTTTAAGTATTGGAAACAAAATTGTATACATTTGAGCATAGTTTGATTTGGAAATTATTTTGAGTTTTAAAGCAAACTTTAGATTGGACGAGTCATCATAAGTCAAGCTGTACTTGTTTGACTTTATTATAGTCAAGATGAAACGCTGCCGTTTTTAGGAACTAAATTAGCTAACCTCCGTTGGTTACGTGGAGCTGAAGGGAGGTTTCTCCTCTTCAACTTCCGAAAATTGGAAAAAATTCCAATAAATAAAAAAAAAAACAAAATTAGGTTCCGAGTAGACTTAGGTCGATTTCTTCTCTTCTTCGTCGAACTTGAAATACGGGTATGCTGTGACGCCATCTTTCCGTCTTCTCCGGTTAGAGAATTAGGTTTTCGAATGTCGAGGAAGGTTAATGTTTTTGACCCATTTCGAAGTTTTCTCTACTGAATACAATCCAAGGTGTTCTTTACTCAAGTTGATAGTATCTGGATTTGAAAGTAGTAAACTTGGTATAAAAGAACCAAGATATAGAGCAATTCAAGATTTGGTTCTGCAATGGTGAGGAGAGCTAATTTTTAAGCTCCATATGTAGGAATTAAACGAAATTCGGCAACAAATTTGGTTCTGCAATGTTCACATTTGATTGCTAGAAATCGATAATTAGCTAATTGGTGTTGGAGTAAAAGCTTATCTGCCCAGATATTGTTAGCCACGATGAGCTTTTATAAGGATAATTCTACATTCAATAGAAAATTTTTTCAGAGGAGATCTTTGAGATGCATTGTTGATTATTCAAATATTGCTACATTTATATAATGTTTCAGAGCTTCCTTTTCAGGACAACAACAAATGTGATGGGTCTTATGTCTTCCTTAGCCAACTCTTCATCAACCATTCTACCAAATGTATCAAACAGCTTGTCCATAATCTTTTCCCCAAAGTGTTGAACAAGCATTGATTCTTGAACCGCTCTTACCGCCTTTGCAACCGCCTTACCATAGCTGGTATGATCATCCTCGTTCCCTTTCTCCTTGTCCATTTCTAACATCTCTAGTCTCTCTAATTCAAAAGACCCTTCTTTGTTTACTTCACCTTCTATCTCACCAGCACTCGGGGCATAAAAGTGCATATCGTAAGAATCGAGCTTCTCTTCCTCAGTTTCTCCCTACAGGTTATAAATGGAAACACCAACATGAACTTTCTAATCAAGATCCATGTTTTTGTAGAATCGACAGATGTATATATATCTCTACCTGTGCAACAAGATCCGCTATGGATCTTGAGAGAAGTTCCCAGAAGAAAGAGTTTCCTCTATCGACATGATCAGGACCTTCTCTTCCGAGTATAATGAGCACCATTCTTCCTGCAGCAACCAACTCTTTTGATCTACACCGGAGGAAAATAGAGAAATCTTCCTTGAACTGACTGTAGTAAGCTTTGGAAACAGCTTCAGGGCTCAAGGAGCAGATACTAACACAGCCTTTGTTTATGGACTTGCCTTGCTCGTCATACAAAGCTGGAGGAACCTGCAAAGACAAAAGAAACGACTCTCAAGAATGTATATACATGCACCTAAAGGTATCTCTCTCTCTCTATGTATATATATAAACCTTGGAAAGCCAGTGTAAGCTGTAAGAGGAATAGATAAAGTGGATGGTTTTTTCAGGGAAGAGCCTTCCATAGAATGATCCAGGGTAGGCTGCAATGAAAACTGAAGGGCAATCACCATTCTTGGTATCTCTCTCGAGCTCTATGTGAAAGTCAGGCAAGGACTTGAATATGGAGTTGAAGTCATTTCCCGGGAGATCGTTAAGGAAGACGCTGAATTCCGGCAAAGGCTGGTTTGGAATCTCACGGTGGTGAGCAACTTCGACGGCTTTTTTTTTTTTGGTGGAAACTTCGACGGCTTTGATGATGTCTTTAATGGTGGAGAGAGTGTTTGGTCCTGAAGAACATCCCAGATCAGCTATTCCTAAACTCTTGGGTCTTGTCTCCTTGTAGAGTTGTTGCAGTGTCTCCAGTGTTATGTGCTTTGCCTTATCGGATGCTTTCTTCTGCAAGATCGAAACAACAACAAGAGTAATTAGAGAGTCGAAATTTTGAACTAAGATTAACTAAGTGAAGATATGTGAAATCTCAAGAACCTGAAGGGAAGAGTTTCTGGCATAACTAGTTTTTCCATCTCCTCCTGTCATGTGAAACTCTCTCTCCAGATCCTTCTTATCCATCACAATAACAAAAAAAAAAATGTTAAGATCTCACTAAGTTCTTGGGTTAGGGTTTGTTCTTTTGGTGTTAGAATTTGCTTTTCTTAAAGGATATATCTTTGGCCTGTCACTTCAATCTTCCAATATTATACTTTTTTTTTTTTTTGCGGTTTTGCTTTTGGGTTTTCCATAAATTCTCTGTTTTCTTAGTTGAAATTACGATTTGATATTCGTTCATCATTATTCATGATTTAAGAAAAAGAAATTTAGATGAGAAATTTTATTTTGGGTGGGTGAATTTATTAGCTTAGAAGGAGAAATGGTAGGTGTAGTTCAAAGTGACCATAAATAGGAAAGAAAAAGTGGAAAAGGATACAAAAAACAAAAAAAATAATATAAATGAGTCAAACTGATGATGTCTTCTTCATGTAATGTTTGTACTTTCGTTACTCTGTTCTTGCTATCAGTGCTAGACTCTGTTGCTATCAGTGCTGGACTCTGTTGCCATTTTTTTTTTTATCATTTAACCTTATAAACTCAATGTATCTTAGAAAGATGTCTTGACCCTCCGTAGAATATCTATTCTCTAATGCTGGAATATATATTATATATGAAATATGTATGAACAGAATCGGTATAGATATACACAGTCTAAATTGTGTTAAATGTTACAAAACATTATAGAAAAGTAGTGGAAACCTTGGGACATGAATATGATTAAGGAGGAAGAAGATTGATTGACTTTTGATGGTAAGAAAAGCTAAACAAGTTTAGCCCAAAAAAAAAAAAAGAAAAGCTAAACAAGAATGGGGGATGATGATTGGTGTGTGACCACCATTTCTCTCTCTCTCTCTCTCTCTCCTCACCTTTGGTATTTTCACTCTCTCTCTTTCTTCCTTATATTTAGGCTTTACTATTCTCTTCACTCTCTCTCTCTCTTCCTTACCTTAAGGCTTTAGTAGTCTTTCTTCCCTATCTGCCTTGCCTTTAAGACTTTAGTAGTGGACTGTGTGATGATGAATGTTTGTTGAGTCATAACTATTAACTAGTATCGTGTATATGCTTTGTTGGGAGAGAGAGAGAGTTTTGGTACGATAAGGTTTTGTGTTTAGAGGGGCACGCACGCGTGTCACTAGAGGGATTCATGCAAATCCTTAACTTATCAATCTTTTTTGTGGTTAAGACTTTTGAGGGAATATTATAAATGTTTGTATACTCTCTTCTTTGTTGTCTTCTTCAAACATAATCTTCGCTTTCTCGTTGCTTACTCCTTGCTTAATCTCTCTGTTTGTTTTCTTGTTAGATGTAAAGATTGGCTCTTGATTGATTCCATTGGATTTTGCAATCTTCAAAAAGTTCAAATATGTGAGTTATATACATAAATTTACGGAATAAAATGTGAGCTGTTGAATCATTGGGCCTCTTTTTTTTTACATCAAAAAATCATTGGGCCTCTAATAAAGCCCATATTTAAAACTCAAGACCATTCCATTAAAATGATGTCGTGTAAAAAGCAACTAAATTCGTTGGCTAGGTTACATTCTGCTCCATAATCATTCTGTTTCATAATCTGATCTTCTTCTCGATCTTTATAATGCGTTTTTCTTTTCCGATATCTCGTTGTTCAGTGATCAGATTACAGAGTTTTTCTGATAGGATTCATTTTTCTTTGTTGGTAAAGGACAGAGCTTTGTTTAGCAATGGCTTCGAGTCTCTTGGAAATGTTTAATGCCGCTTTAAACTGGGTTACAATGTTAATGGATGATCCTTCAGCTGGAGTTGTCTTGTTCGGTGTCCCAATCCAAGGTACATTTTAGGATTATGGTATAGAAGAAATTTTAGTGGACAATAAAAATTATCTATCAAGTTTTGTGGGCTATGGAGATTACTAAAGATTTAAACTTTTTTTTGTTTCCAGGGCACGTTTTTTTGGAAGTGTTCTTGGGAGTTGTCATCGTCATTCTTCTCCGTCAAAAGTCATTTGCGGAACGGACTTATAATTGAACCTAAACTAAATCTTTTCTTCGAAGGATTTCTTTATCGTGTTTAAGGACTTATCATTTAACCTAAACTAAATGCTTCCTTCGAAAGATTTCTTGAATCTCACTTGTCTATTGTGTATTCACATCATCATATGGTTTCTCTAATGCTGAATTGTATATGTAATTATGAAGTATGGTTGGAACAATAGGAATACTATATAAGTATAGTGTAATGTAAATGTTACAAAACATTATAGGGGAAACTTTGGGATAGAATATGATTAAGGAGGAAGAAGATTTTTAAATGTAGAAAAAGCTAAATAAGAATGGCTGATGATGATTGGTGTCTGTGCATGTGACCACTATTTCCCTCTCTTACTTACCTTTAGGCTTTAGTATTCTTTCACCCTATCTCTCTTTCTTCTTTACTTTTAGGCTTTTAGTAGTCTTTCTTTCTCTCTTGGCATTGCCTTTAAGACTTAAGTGGTGGTGATGAATGCTTATTGAGTCATAAGTGCAGTGTATATATATGCTTTGTTGGGAAAGTGAGAGAGAGAGTTTTGGTAAGAAATGGGTTTGTGTTTAGAGGGGCACGCACGCGTGTCGCTCGAGGGATTAAGTGCAAAGCCGTAACGTATCAATACTGTTTGGGGCTGGACTTCTTATAATTCATATAATCTCTTTATTCGTCTTCAACCATGATCTTCTATATCTCTCGTTGCTTACCTCTTGTTTTTGTTTTCTTTTTTGGTGAAACGTTAATCTCTTTGTTTGCTTTCTTGACAAATGGCTCTTGATTGATTCTCTCGAATCCAACCATGATTTTGTATACTATTACCTTTTAGATTACAAAAGAAAAGGAATTGACGGTGGACAAAAGTACACCATAAAGATTTGGAATTTAGCAAAGTCTCATCTGCTTTTTTTTTGTTTCCACTTCAAAAATTTCAATAAAAAAATTGATGTTCCCTTTCAAGTTTGTTTATAGGTTCTCCATTTCTTTGTTTTCTCTCTCACTCTTTGCTAGTGATAGTCATGAGAATATTGTATATATCGTTGCTCAAATGAATTAACTTTCTACACTATGTGGCTTAATGTACATTTACACATCAATCTCAAAGCTACACAAAACCAATAGTCAACCTCTATGAAATTCTCATACACAAATTTAATTGCAATCTTCAAAAGCTCAAATATTTAATTTGTTCGTATAATAATAACATATACTACATACAATGTGAGCTGTTAAAAGCTTGGGCCTCTAAGCCCATATTTAAATCTCAAAGACCATTAAATCTAAACGGCGTCGTATCAATGCACCAAAACAGATCTGGGCCCAGGATTCTGCTGACGTATTACGAACATAGAGAGATCCGCTCGTCTTCCTTTAATTTTTTTTTTGTTTTTTTCCCTTAATTAAGAATCTCTGTAATTGATTTTTTTCCTCTGCGAAATCAAAATTTATCGAGAAACGTTGAAAGTCAAATTTTGCATCGCCAGTTTTGAAAACACTCCTCGTGTGTTTGACACTCTTGTGGACACGATTTTTTCCTTCTCGTTTCGATTTCTCTCCCAAAAATTAATTGGGTTCAGGTGACTTTCCTTGTTTATGTGTCGGATCCAATTGTAATCATTCATTAGTTTCTTAATCTGTTCTTCTTCTCGATCCCTTTTATTCGTTTTTTTTTTTTCTTTTCTGCCGAAATTTCGATTTCTTGTTCTTCAGTGATCAGATTACAGATCTTTGCCGATTGGGTTTGGATTTCAAAATTGCCAATTTTGTTGGGTACTAATCTGAATTGTGAAATTTTTGACGTGGTTCTGTAGGTTTTGCTCAAAGTTGAGCTAGCTGGCCTTTTGCGAAGGAAAAATACAGAGCTTTATTTAGCGAATAGCAATGGCTTCGAATCTCGTGGAATTGTTTAATGCTGCTGTACTTTGGGTTACTATGATTCTGGATGATCCTTCAGCTAGAGTTGTCTTGTTCGGTGTCCCACTCCAAGGTATTGATTTGAAGAAACTTTACTCAACTTTTTTGTTTATCATTTTTGGGCTATTTGAGATTACTAAAGATTTAAACTTTCTTTTTTTTTCTGATTCCAGGGCACTTGGTTTTGGAAGGGTTGTTGGGTGTTGTCATTGTCATTCTCATGTCTCAGAAGAGTTTCAAACCACCCAAGCGACCATTAACCGAGCAGGTTCTTTCTCTCATCCGATTATCATATTGGTTTTATAGATCATAGGATTCAGGTTCTTGTAACATCTTTGATTACTTTTGGAAACAATCCATTGTGTGGGTGCATCGTTGAAATGTATTGAGTTTTTCGGATCTTTATATTACTCAGGAAATAGATGAGTTATGTGATGAATGGGTTCCTGAACCTCTTATACCGCCAATTACTGAGGACATGAGACATGAGCCACCAGTTCTTGAAAGGTGCCCTAGTAGACTTCTCTGTATTTCGTTTATAGCCTTTTTCCTGTTATGCTTAAAGATTCTGTTGGGTCCATACAGTGCTGCTGGACCACATACAACAGTTAATGGAAAAGACGTTGTGAATTTTGCCTCAGCTAATTATCTTGGACTCATGGGACACGAGAAGTTGCTGGTAATGTGAAGCTACTTTGATATCAATACGGTCTCTCTTCTGTTTGAACAGTTTCGCTTAAGATTAGTCTATGCCAGGAATCATGTACTTCTGCATTGGAAAAATATGGTGTCGGTTCTTGTGGTCCACGTGGGTTCTATGGCACAATTGGTAAGAAGTCAAGCATGACACTGTAATCCAAAATGGCTACTTTGCTTCCTCCATTAGCTCGCTTCCAAATGGTTCTTACTATTTGATTACTCCTCTTAACTAGATGTCCACCTTGATTGCGAAACAAGAATATCAAATTTTTTGGGTACTCCTGATTCAATCCTCTATTCTTATGGACTTTCCACGATGTTCAGCACAATTCCTTGTTTCTGTAAGAAAGGCGATATCATTGTTGCGTAAGTACATAATTTCTTAACACGTCTCTACTTATTAGATTATGTTTGTGGAAATCCCAGGATTGCATTGAACTTCTTTGAAACTCTTTTCAATTTTCTTAGTGACGAGGGTGTTCACTGGGGAATACAAAATGGACTTCAGCTTTCAAGAAGTACAATTGTGTACTTCAAGCACAATGACATGGAATCTCTTCGAAGTACCCTCGAGAAAATCATGACAAAGTACAAGCGCTCAAAGAACTTGAGACGTTATATTGTAGCTGAAGCTGTATACCAGGTATTGTGAACACCTCGCTGTTTTTTTTTTTCTCTTGCTTCCGCATTTTGAAAATTCTCCCTGAACTGTTACGCTTTCCCATTTGCCTTTGGGTATGTTAAAATCTGCAGAATTCTGGTCAAATTGCGCCTCTGGATGAGATGGTAAAACTAAAAGAGAAGTATCGGTTTCGTGTTATATTGGATGAAAGCAACTCTTTTGGTGTGCTTGGCCGTTCTGGAAGAGGTCTTGCAGAGCATCACGGTGTCCCTGTACGTATGAATGACACACGTTTTAGTAGTTTTCTCATTTGGTAAACACGATGCTGATGATTTGACAGCGGTTTATCCTGAAACAGATTGAGAAGATAGATGTTGTGACTGCTGCAATGGGGCACGCATTAGCCACAGAAGGTGGATTTTGCACTGGCAATGCCCGCATCATCGATTACCAGGTAAACCATGATCATGCTTTACAAACAAAATTTGAAAACTACCAATAATAGAAACTTAACACTCTCTGGGACTCTCAAATGCGCAGAGACTTAGCAGTTCAGGATATGTGTTCTCTGCTTCTTTGCCACCGTACCTTGCAAGTGCTGCTATTACCGCCATTGATGTCATTGATCAAAACCCTGATATGTTAGTTAAGCTGAAGCAAAACATTGCTCTGTTATGGAAAGGTTTGATCTTTCAATCTGATTTCGATGGATATGACGATATTAAAGTTTTTCTTTTGTTGTATTCGTTCTGATTGAAAAACGTTGGGAACACACATGCAGGATTATCGGATATCAAGGGGATGTCGTTGGCAAGCAACCCGGAATCACCAATCGTTTTCTTGAAATTAGAGAAATCAAGTGGTTCAGCTAAAGACGATATACTTCTACTCGAAAAAATGGCTGACTGTGTAAGTTCATTGTTTTCTTTGCAAAACCGAATCTAGACCCTGTCCCGGTTTCTTGACATGACTGGATACATGCAGGCTCTGAAGGAAGACTCATTGTTGGTTGTGAGTTCTAAAAGATCGTTTCTTGATAAATGCCGGTTGCCTTTGGGAATCAAACTCTTCGTCTCAGCGGGACATTCAGATTCCGATCTAATTAAAGCATCTGAGTCGCTGAAGAGACTTGCTTCAGAGCTTCTACTCAAGTCCTGAAACACCAAAACTCACCTTTCTTCAAGAACAAGACCAGGGGAACTCTTTCAACACATGCGTTTGAGATTATAGACAACAGAATTCGCAGACTCAACAGCTTGCAGATGTTCATAGCCGATTCCTAAACCGCCTTGCTACTTTCAGTAATGGGCTTGTGGTTGATCTGAAGCTAAAATTGACAAAGGAGAATTCTCGAAGACAATGGCTTTTTGTTCTTCTTACATTTATAAAATTCTTTTCAAATGTTTTTCGTTTGATCATCTGAGTTTTTTTCTTGTTCCTATTTATTATACTCTTAAATGATCAAGTAGCTTAGTGCTGTTGCAGAAATTCTAAAACTTTCAATTTATAAGAAAGAAAAAAGAAATCATGTGATGACTCCATGTCTCCATTTGTGTGTTTCTTGCAGCATAAGAAAGTTTCATCGCATAATAACTCTCTCAAATCTCAATCAATATTGGCACGTGTCAGTATAATACACGTAACGAAGTGCGCGACACAGGTGATAGATAATAAACAACCCTCTTCCTCTGTTTCTAAATTGTATAATTAGAACTGCATAACAAAAAAAAACAAAACAGTGACCAAAAAAAGAAGAAGAATCAATGGTTAGGGAAAGAGAAAACCAGAGGGAGAATATGAGGTGGAGCTTTACCTTGACGTTTATGGAGCCGATAATCCAAAGGAACGATTATGAGAGATTTTCGGACCAATCTCACTCTCCTTTTTATCTTTCTCAATCTTCTCATTTCCTCTTTGCAGAGGTAATTATCTTTCTTTTTTTTGCTCTCTCTTTTGTTCTGTTTCGTTCCTCCATGTTTCATCGTTGTTCGAATTTGATCTGTAATTGAGGGATGTTAAATGTTTTGCAGGAATTTGGCAAAGGGCATTGGTTAAAAATAATAAGACACTCTCGTTAGAGTGCTCCTCCCTCGTGCCCTTATCTGCCTATTCCAACTATCTGGCAAAATCATGACTCAAGGTATTAACGAAAACAATGAGACTTTTTAGTTCACTGTTCTTGATCCTGTGTGTTTGTTATATATATTCTTGTTCTTGATGTTGTTGTTGTTTAGATGCCGAGTTGAAACCAAGGATGGGTTCTTTTAAGAAGAGGAGCTCTTCTAAGAATTTGAGGTATTCAATGACCAAGAGAAGGAGAAGTAGCAAAGTGATGTCTGTGGAGATCATCGAAGATGTGCATGATGCAGAGGAGTTGAAAGCGGTTGATGCCTTTCGCCAAGCGCTTATACTCGATGAGCTGCTCCCAGAGAAACACGATGACTACCATATGATGCTTAGATTTTTGAAGGCAAGAAAATTTGATCTTGAGAAAACCAAACAGATGTGGACTGAAATGCTTAGATGGAGGAAAGAATTTGGTGCTGACACTGTCGTCGAGGTATTATTATTATTAATTATTCAAGAACCGTTTTGAAGATTTGAAAATGGTCACTCTGAGTAACACTTTCCTCTTTGTTTTATAAGGAGTTTGATTTCAAGGAAATTGATGAAGTGTTGAAATACTACCCTCAAGGACACCACGGAGTTGATAAAGAAGGACGACCTGTGTACATTGAGAGGCTAGGTCAAGTAGACTCTACCAAGTTGATGCAAGTCACAACCATGGATAGGTATGTGAACTACCATGTGATGGAGTTTGAAAGGACATTCAATGTTAAGTTCCCAGCATGCTCCATCGCAGCAAAGAAGCACATTGATCAAAGCACAACTATTCTTGATGTCCAAGGAGTGGTATGTAATAAACCTATACTACTTAATAGCCATGTATTTGCTTTCCCAGTATGTGAATAATCATGTCTTTGCTTCTTCTTGTGAAAACAGGGACTTAAAAACTTCAACAAGGCTGCTAGAGACTTGATTACTCGTCTTCAAAAGGTCGATGGTGACAACTATCCCGAGGTGTGATTTATATTTCTATGCTCAAATTATGTTGCATTGGTGAACTTCGTTTATCTATGAACTAGAAGTTTAATTTTTTAACATCTTTGGCTCAGACCTTGAACAGGATGTTTATCATCAATGCTGGCTCAGGATTTAGAATGTTGTGGAACACGGTCAAGTCCTTCCTTGACCCAAAGACTACAGCAAAGATTCATGCAAGTATTCAAACCTTTTACTATTGAATCTGCTTGCCTGTTTTTCCTGAATGATATTAGTTAAGTAATTAGCTTGTCTGAATACCAGGTTCTTGGCAACAAGTACCAGAGCAAGTTGCTTGAGATAATTGATGAAAGGTGAGAGCTCCACAAGAAGATTAGCATACAAATTAATTCAAGATATATATAGTATGAGATGAAACTGATGACTTAACGTTCTCATATCAATTTTTACCAGTGAACTCCCTGAATTTCTTGGAGGTTCTTGTACCTGTGCTGACAACGGAGGCTGCATGCGCTCTGACAAAGGTCCATGGAACAATCCAGAGATCATGAAGGTGAATGACTTTTCTACTATTTTTACTACAACTATAGCGGCAGCAACATTAAAGGCAAGAGCAAACCTCATTTTGTTTTTCTTTTTCTTACAGAGGGTTCACAATGGTGATCACAAATGCTCAAAGAGATCCCAAGCTGAAAACTCTGCAGAGCAGACCATCCCTGAGGTCTTGCTTACCTTGAGCTTATCTATATTCCTTGAATAGTTTCCTTTCCTTGAGTCTTTCATCTCACTCCTTCCATGCTAGAGAAACTCATTTGCTATAATCTCTCAGGAAAATGACTCTACAGCAGAGCCGGCCGCTCCTGAAGATGAAAAGGCTTCAACTGAGGTGGAAATTGTAAGAGTGGCCAACCTCTAAATTCTTGATAACAAGTGAAACTCATCAAATTAACCCTTTTAATATTATCCTTATACGTTGTATCTCTCAACTCAGGTCCCAGCCGCTCACCCAGCCTGGAACATGCCGGAAGCTCACAAATTCTCCCTCTCAAAAAGTAATGATGACTCTACTAGTTCATCCATTTTTGCTACAGTGTGGTTGTTGTATGTCAAAGTTAAAGACATATGAGCTCAAAGCTTCTTGTTTTCTTCTATGCAGAAGAAGTTTATGCCATTCAAGAGGCGTGCAACAACGCTACAACCGATGGAGGGAGGTCTCCCATTTTCACCGGGGTCATGGCTCTTGTGATGGGTGTTGTCACCATGATTAGAGTGACTAAAAACGTCCCAAGGAAACTAACCGAATCAACCTTGTACTCGAGCCCCGTGTACTGCGATGATGCGTCTATGAACAAGAGTGCGATGCAGTCAGAGATGACCGTACCCGCAATCTCAGGGGAAGATTTCATGGCCATCATGAAACGAATGGCTGAGCTGGAACAGAAAGTGACCGTCTTAAGCGCGCAGCCAACAGTTATGCCTCCGGATAAGGAAGAGTTGCTTAACGCTGCCATTAGCCGGTCCAATGTATTGGAGCAAGAGCTTGCTGCAACCAAGAAGGTACATATTCTGAAACGTTAACATAGATACTCACTAAACTTCCTCCATTAAAGCTTCTTCGTGATACTATTTTTCTTCCAATGCAGGCTTTGGATGATTCTCTTGAACGTCAGGAGGAGCTTGTGCTGTACATCGAGAAAAAGAAGAAGAAGAAGAAGCTGGTTAGTTTTTTTTTTTCCTTTCATTAGACGCTTGAAACTTGATTTATGTTTAGACTTGAGACACAAGCCATCAAGTGTTGTCATGCTCTCTGACTAGTCTTTTGTTCTGCTTTTTAGTTCAACTACTGGTGAGTGAGGAACCGTGAAGGGAAAGCCTCTTGAAGAATTAGAGGCTTAATGGTTGAGTGATAAATGCTTTTTTTGTATTGTATCCAATGTCTCGACCAATGAGCTCAAATCATCAAAGCCAAGCTTATTGTAAAACCAATTTCTTGTTTTTTATAATTAAAGAAAGTTGAAAAGAAAGAATTTTTTGTTCTTTCTCTGTGTATATTAATATACTTTCATATAAAATACATGTACATCAAATTGCATTTTTCTTTTTTAGCTTCTTCTAGTAACTACACAATTGTGGGTCTAATCGAGAGCTTTCCGGCTACTCGACGAAATCCACGTTTCATGTTACACATGCATCCACATCTTCTTTTTGTCAGCTCAAACGTCAGACAATAAATCGATCTTCTTGTAGTGTAGTGTCTAAACTACGGTTATAGCTAGTAGAGTTCAATATTCTTCTTCATCACAGAGGGTACTTTGGTTCTGATCTTATTTGCTCTGTTTTAGAAGGTTTCACCTGACTTTTGCAGCCAGCTTTTGGCCTTTTTGACAACGTCACCTGCATTCACCAAAACATACATCCACCAAGTCTAATCAGCGTACAAATGAACTTGTATCTCTTGAACAAGATGCATGGTAAAATGAAGTAGCAAATCAAAACTAATATCAGTAACATGATCAAAAATTACAAAGGAGGCAGAGCACAGTATTATATAATCGGAAGAAATGGTTTAGTAATTGCCAAATAAATCAAATCCTAACGTAGAACATTAATCTTGTTTTTTTAATAGATAGAAAATTTTAAAGATGATAAGCATAGCGTTTTCTACAAACACAGATTTTAAGCAAAGGATAAAAAGGAAAAAAAACAAATCAGTAACTAAGTAGAAATTAGTAAATTAGTAGTAGCTTAAAGAAATTAGTAATTTAGTTAGTACCGTTGCAACTGAAAAATGGAAAGTTTTTATCCGAACCGTCTTAAACAATTGGATTATCACCGAACCTAATGGTGTACAACACTAATGATGTGCAACAGTAATGGTGTACAACACTAATGGTGTACAACACTAATGCAAAACTAATAGTGTACAGCACTAATGCAAAACTAATGGTGTACAGCACTAATGCGACACTAATGGTGTACAACTCTAATAGTGTACAACACTAATACAACATAATGGTGTACAACACTAATGCGACACTAATGGTGTACGACACTAATGATGTACAACATTAATGCAGCCCTAATGGTGTGCAACCCTAATGGTGTACAACACTAATGCAATATTAATAGTGTACAGTCATAATTGTGTACAATCATAACCCTAATGGTGTACAACTCTAATCCTAATGGTGTACAACACTAATGTGCGCAACACTAATGATATACAACACTAATGGTGTACAATACTAATGATATACAACACTAATGCAACACTAATGGTGTACAACCATAATGGTATATAACACTAATGGTGTACAATCATAATGGTGTACAACTCTGGTGTACAACACTAATGCAACACTAATGGTGTATAACCTAATTGTGTACAACACTAATGCAACACTAATGGTGTGCAGTCATAATGGTGTACAACCCTAATGATGTACAACACTAATGCAATATTAATGGTGTGCAACACTAATGGTGTACAACATTAATGCAACACTAACGATGTGAAAACTAACTGAATTTTAGATCCTGACATTTGCCCTTAGTCATTTGTTCGTTAGAGATTTCACAAATTTGATTTTTTCGCATTGTTATGTAAATTTAGTATTAAAATTTTTTATTTTATTTTTGAAAAAGTTTTAAAAATTTTGTTTTTTCTTTTTCATTAGATTTATAAAACGATGTGAAAACTAACTGAATCTTGGATCCTATCATTTGACCTACTCATTTGTTCGTTAGAGATTTCACAAATTCAATTAGTTTTTACATCGTTATGTAAATTTAGTATTCATATTTTCTTTTAAGTATTCATATTTTTTTTTTCTAAAAATTGTTTTTTAATTTTGATGTTCTTTATTTCTTATAAATTTTTAAGGGTTTTAAGATTATAAATATGAATTTATAAAATAATATGAAAAGTATTTGGATTTTGGATCCTATCATTTAACCTACTCATTTGTCCCTTAAAAAATTTTAATTTGTTTTCGCATCTTTATATAAATTTGGCATTTAAGTTTTTATTTTTTTGGATTTTTTTTCATAGATTTTGGTTTTTTATTTTAAAGTTCTGCACTCAAATTTGTTTAAAATTATTTCTAAAACACATTTATTAATAATTTTAATATTAAATTTACAAAATAATTTAAAAACTAACTAAATTTTAAAAGTTTTGTTTAATTTATTCATTTAATCGTTAAAAAAATTACAAATTTAATTTGTTTTCTCATCTCTCTATCTGTACGTAAACTATGGATCTCTTGTTTAGCCAAGCAGCCGTTTTAGTTAATTACTTGTAAACTTATATTTACAAATAAAAAAAATAAAAAAAAATTAGTTGATACTTTGAGAGCAAAGTTGACTTTCGGTTATTTCGGTCTGATTTGTACCGGATTGGTTTATTTTGATTTACTCCTCTCCTCCGAGAGAGACCTTCTGAGCTACGTAGAGGGTTTCGACGATGAAAGTGATATGATCCGTCGCAAATAGGAATATGCCGGCGAGATGGTTCCAGTCGTCTTTGTTCTCTGGTTGATTGAATCTGAAGAGAATAATCCCAATTGAGACGACGAAGACCCATTTGCAGGTATTAACTATGCAGATACTGAGATGCCTATCAAGAGAGCACAGTTTCATTAGATTTCTCTTCATCTCTGGTAAAAACCTCGTCGCACGAATTGCCCATTTCGAAATTTTCCCACTTTCGAATTTTAAGCTTTTGACATATGTTTTGGTATGCAGCTTTTGTAATTGGTGCTGCATCTGTACCCGTCCCTGATTCTAACTGCTACGCTCTTGACAATTCAAGTCGTCTTGTCGATTTTGTATCCTCTTTCTATTTGTTGTTTGTGTTGAGAAGCAAGCTTAGGATCAAATTCTTGGTAAAGAAGATTAAAGGATTTTGCTTTGTTCAATTGGTTTGATTGAGTTGTCTTGTAAAGCTGCTTCCTTTAACTTAGTTTGATCAGAGCAGCTGGATCGGCCATCCATTTGAATATGATGGGAAGGTTTGTAACTTTGTATATATGTTCTGATTTTATAATGTCGAGAGTTAGTTTAAGGACTTTAGGTTTGACTAGCCTTGGTCTTTATTGGTGTAGGAATTTGATTTGGTGGTTAGATTTTGCAAGGATGTGGAAACAAGAGGGCAGGCGGTAAAATTCTATATCATAAAAAAAAAAGAAGCTTTTTCAACTCTAGATTCCACAAATATGAGTTTTTTTTTGTGTGCAGGGATATGTTGATTTCGGACGATTTGACCCGTTAAGCTACTTTGTTTCTAGTTCTGGGAATTTCGATTTCGTTCAAGTAAGAGACTTCTCTTCTTTGCTCTGCTGTTTGGGATTAGGCATCATAGTTCTGGAACATCATAATCTATTGTTGCATTTGGGTAGCCAGTATTATCCTCAGAACATGAGTTCACTTGTTAGTGTTTGGTTCCTGATCTATGATACAAATATAGGGGTTTTACCACGGGGACCTTTCAAATTGTGAACAGAGTTATGACAAACTTGGACGTACAGCTCAGGTTAGATATCTACAGAAGTTTTTTAATTTTGATGGTTTTTAGTGCTTCTTTTCTTTTGAGTATGGTTTCTATGTTTTGTTCAGGTCAATATTATTTGTGGGAACTGTAGTGATCGACGCTGTAAAGGTGTGTATGCTTCTAGTTTTCTTTTTTGTTTTGTTCCATTAAACTTCGAAATGCTTCTCAATTCCTGGAACGCTCTTAAGAATTCACTGTTTCTTTTTCTCATCTTAGGTGGACTTGGATGCATATGTAGTGTCACCCAAGATTCAACTTGCAGGTCTGTCTGCTTGGTCTCTTATTATCCAAGAATCGTGGTAAAATCGATTTTACTTACAACAAATATATGTTCCTGCTCTTTCCCACTGGTCCAGAGTTACTGTCGACTTAGCTATTCCGTGTGAGAAACCTGGCCCACGGGTGTTTAAGGGATTCACTGTCGGTTTGCATCCTCGCTCATGGGAAATTGTAAGAAACAAACAAATCCAATTTTCTGGTTACAGCTTTTCTTTTCATACTGAACATTAACTTAAAAATGGATTTCGGTTTTGGATTTTTAACCTGCAGATTTATAATGGGATGACACAGTTTGGATTTGATAAGCCCCGTCGTGAGTTTAGGTATGAAATCAAGAACTTTGTGTATTTATGTTTGAGTTGCTGTATATTTACTACCTGAAGCATTCCTGCTTCGCAGCTTCAAGACCGAGCAGACTCATCTTACTCTCTATATGACTGCAATTGCTTCTCTTTCACCCTTGGTCGGGAAGCCTATCATCAAGGTTTTCCCAGAGAATGGTCTTGACGTCAAGATAGCTGGTTCTTCCTTGACTGGGAATCATCCAACAACTTTATCACCTTCAACTTTAGTACTGGATTGGAATTGTAATAAGTCCTGTTATCTTGCCTTTTTTTGTTGTGCCTTTGATCTTTGCTGTTAAATATTCTGTAACCTTTTGTTTTTTCTCCCGGAAATTTCAAAGGTGAGAAATCTCGGCGAACTCCATATGAAGTCAATGTCACCATTCCAGTGGATGGTTATGATCCTGTACAGTTTTTCCTCACAAAACTCTGTGGTGAGCTTATTGTACACCCTGCTTGATCATCCACATGGCATTCCCCTTGAGCTGAATATTTCCATTGCGTGCTCTCTCTCTATGACACATACAATTTTTTGTTCTTAAATCATTTCAGAATACAACCAAGGTAGCGAAGGAGGATCAGCGAAAGGATGGGCTATATTTGGAGTTTTTTCCTGCGTGTAAGTAATGCTTTGTGATCTTCCGGCCATATAACTGAAGAATAAACTCAAGTCATTGTGGTCTGGTGTGTTTCTTCTGATCAGGTTCCTCGTTGCATCTGCACTTTTCTGCTGTGGAGGCTTTATTTACAAAACAAGAGTAGAACGCGTGGTAATCTTCAATTCTTCTACAGTTGTACTTTCATTCTCTAATTCTCCTCTCACGCCTATATACACACACACTCTCAATCACTGATATGCTCGTATGGATGCAGCGTGGAATTGATGCATTGCCCGGGATGTCACTTCTATCGGGATTACTAGAAACTGTAAGTATTACAAGAAAACTCAAAAGGATTCCATTTATGCAAAATCAAGGAGAAAGCTCACTGTTGGTCTTTTGGTACAATTTATGGATCTCTGAAAATACAATTTCTATGTGAGCTAATTGATTTTGGTCTTCATAAACAGGTGAGTGGAAGTGGACAAAGCTACTCAAGAACTGAAGAAATCAACAATGCTTTTGCCAATGAAGTCTCATGGGACCGCTCTTCCGCCTCTTCTACTCAAACACCAACACAGAGACCAAGTGAAAGAACATATGGTGCGATCTAAAATTGTTAATTGCCTCGCAAGAGCTACTGATTTATGGTATGGGACACTGCTGATCAGCGATCTTCGGATTTTACTTTTTTACGATTTGTTTCTAGAAAGAGGGAAAATTATGAAAGAGTAAAAAAAAGTTAATAGCTTCACCTTGAGGTTGTTTTTACCTGCAGATTCATGTGTTATGGTAGAAAAAGACAAACAAAAAAGAAGTGTTTTTTCTTTGCTTTGGTTACAAGGAGAAGTGTGTTTATAAGTCAACAAAGATTGAAACTTTGAAGAGATTTTTATTTGTCAAAGGAGAGTAGTTAGAATCTATTCCTACCCTCGTCTTTCTACACAACACAAAAGACTTGGACTTTGTCTACGCAAACATGTTTTTGTATGGATATTAACTAACCAAGTCCTTTGCATTCGCACAAAAAAAAAAAAACAAGTCCTTTGCAAAAAAAGTAAATATTGTTTTTTGCGTTCCTCTTTTAGATTTAGTTAAATCTAGGCTTTATATTGGTTACTTACTTTTACTTTCTTGCAAAATTATCTGTTTATTCTTTTCATACTTGATTTCCTAGCTTTTTTTATCTTACTTCTACAAAAAGATAGATCAGTAAGAGACCAAGTTAGTTACTTACCTTCCGAAAATAAAATCTCAAAATTTCTAGATTGAATTAATTCAGGCATCCTACGAATTTGATCTTTGAGGTATTATCATGTAAAATCTACATTGATAAAAAGAAAAGTATCTCCAACGAAAATGATTTTTATTTCTTTTTTTTTTTTTGATAAAGGATTTTTATTTCTACTAGGAAAGATATTTACTATTAGTGATAAGATCGACTACCATAAGGTAGTTTAGTTTTCTCCATCTTACTTTGAAGACGTCGGAAAATAATATTAAAAAACTAAACATCAATATTGAAGGTATATTTATGGCTTCTATGTTAATGACTAACAATTTTTGGTTGTCTAGTCGATTGACACACATTGAGACGCTTAAATTATTTTTGGAACTTCGCTTCTTAATAATTTCAAAATCTATCCTTATTGAAACTGCTTTCTGGCCTCAATCAAGAAGTCGAGATCAATGAATATGGTGAAGCAAGAAAATTCGAATATTTAATCCAAGAAATTAGTCTTAAAAATATTGTTATGAGTCGTTAAAATATGGATAAAGATAAAAGTATTGAAAACACAAAGCTTGCTTTGCTTTTCCCCCTCCAAGTTTCAAAAGTCAAATTAATTTTAAGTAACTAAACCCAAAAAGGAGGTTAATTAGTCAAACTAAGCATGCAATGTTGGGTACCAACCCAAGCTTTATTCTCTTTTAATCTTCTTTTCTCTAATAAATTTTACTTTTCTTTTTTTTCAGCTTCCCTTGACTATTATCTTAGCTAATACCCACTCCATTTCCTCTTGGTACGTCCTCAAGTCTATTCCTATAAATTACCCCCTTCTTCTCCTCTTCCTTCATATCATCTCATCACCACAAAGTCTTCTCATTTCCTCATTTCTTGTTGAAAGTAATGGCAAGACTCACTAGCTTTCTCCTTCTTATATCTCTCCTTTGCTTTCTCCCTCTCTGCCTCTGCGACAAGAGCTATGGAGGAAAGCTCAACCCGGGTTTTTATGCCCATTCATGCCCGCAAGCCGGGGAGATCGTGAGATCAGTCGTCGCTAAAGCTGTTGCTAGAGAGACTCGTATGGCTGCTTCCTTGTTGAGACTTCATTTCCACGACTGTTTCGTTCAGGTTTTGGTTAATTTCTTCTACGTTTCACCAATTTTTTGTTTATTAAGTTTACTTATTGAACAAGGTAACTGTGAAATGCAGGGTTGTGATGGCTCATTGCTTCTAGACAGCAGTGGGAGGATAGTGAGTGAAAAAAGCTCAAACCCTAACAGCAAATCAGCTCGTGGGTTTGAAGTAGTTGACCAAATCAAAGCTGAATTGGAAAAACAATGCCCTGGAACTGTTTCTTGCGCTGATATCCTTACACTAGCCGCTAGAGATTCCTCTGTTCTTGTAAGTCTCTTTCATAACCTCTATTGTCTCGAACTAGAACTGAAACATCAGCTTAATCGGTTTGGTTTTTGATTTAGACCGGTGGACCAAGCTGGGTGGTTCCATTGGGAAGAAGAGATTCGAGAAGTGCAAGCTTGAGTGGTTCGAACAACAACATCCCTGCACCAAACAACACTTTCCAGACCATTCTATCAAAGTTTAACCGTCAAGGACTCGATGTCACCGACCTTGTCGCTCTCTCCGGTAAGCTTCTGTTACTCTAACACACTTGCTTCACACGCACGGATAACAATTATAAGAAACCCGGCCCATTACCTTGCTTGCTTCTCAAGCCACCACTTCTTAACTGTTTCTCAGGTAGTCACACCATCGGATTCTCGAGATGCACAAGTTTCAGACAAAGGTTGTACAACCAGTCCGGAAACGGCCGTCCAGACATGACATTGGACCAATCCTTCGCTGCTAACTTGCGCCAAAGGTGTCCAAGATCAGGCGGGGACCAGAATCTCTCGGTGTTGGACATCATCAGCGCAGCAAAATTCGACAATGGCTACTTCAAGAACTTGATAGAGAACAAAGGTTTGTTGAATTCGGACCAAGTTCTATTCAGTAGTAACGAGAAATCTAGAGAGCTTGTGAAGAAGTATGCAGAGGACCAAGGAGAGTTTTTCAAGCAGTTTGCGGAATCGATGATCAAGATGGGAAATATCTCTCCCATGACGGGTTCAAGTGGCGAAATCAGGAAGAATTGCAGGAAGATAAACTCTTGAATTCGTAATATGAGGAAAACGTTGGGCCGAAATAGAAATAAACATATTTTGAGAAGAACTGTGTGACATTTGTGTTACTTTGGTTGGCTATGTGCTTTTTCATTCTGTCATTTGAATTGTATGTTGTATTATGTTGCTCTTGTGATAGATAATATATATTTGAGAGTTTAAACTTTAAACTTCTTGCATCAACGGTCGGACCGGGTTTGGACTTCGGCTTGGGCTTGAGAAAATATGGCTTAAAAAGCCCAAACATTTATACTGCAGAACAAAAAAAGTGTCAGGAAAAAAAGATTAAATAACATTCACAAAAAAAGATTAAAACTAAAAATAACAAATGTTTATGCAAATGTCTTTTCGACTTTTTATGATCTGAATGTAAAATTGCTCTTTTTGGGCCTGAAATGGTCATAATAGTCTTTGAATTTAGAAAATTTTAAAAGTAGCCCATTAAGGCCCATTTACATTAACTCCAATTGGTTAGGGTTTATGATACTCTCAGCTTCAGATAAACATGTGAAATTCGAGAATTCTCAGGCTTGCTTTCAACGAAGCTCAAGATCTGATTTGTTTCGACAGGCCAAAGGCTAAAAAACACTATGCGAAATCTACAGATCATCTCCTCTCATTTGTTACGAGGGTTGAGATCCATCGAGACATACCCAAGTTCCATTCAATTGATCTCGATCCAATCTCGGAGCTACTCGTCGCCGGCGACGCAATCGGAAAATGTTTCCAAAATCGTAAATGAGCTCTCGAATCTCACACTTTTGGAAACAATGGACCTGACTGAGATCCTTAGGAAGAAGCTAGACGTCGGTGAGATGCCTGTGATGGCTGCAATGATGCCAGGGATGGCATTCCCGGGATCTGGAGCCGGAAAATCCACCGCCGCCGGAGAAGGGAAAGAGAAGAAGAAGGAAGAAAAGACTGCGTTCGATGTGTTGCTTCAAGCGTACGAAGCAACGTCGAAGATAAAGGTGATTAAAGAAGTGAGATCGATTACGGATTTAGGGTTGAAGGAAGCTAAGGATTTGGTGGAGAAAGCTCCAACATTGTTGAAGAAAGGAGTTAGTAAAGAGGAAGCAGAGAAGATCATTGAGAAGTTGAAGGCTGTGGGAGCTAAAGTTGCTATGGAGTGACTATTGTTAGGTACTTCTATTGAATTCGTCAGCTTTCGATTGCTCCTAAGCACATGGACTAGCTTAGGTTCCGTTTGTTGGATTATGGTAATAAAAGCTTAATGTTGAATTGTAGTGCCGATTAGGTATGACAATTGGAAAGGAACAATATTTTGATTCTGGAATTGCATAAAGTTGCTTGTTTTTTTTCTATTGGAAGTAAAGTTTTGAGCTTGATGTTGAGTTTCATGAAGGGTCTTTGAAGTTTCTTCTTCTGCTCGTAAGGTCATGTGTTGTTTGTGTGTGCTCTTGTCAAAACGTACAGATAGCATAAAAGATGGCATTTTGAGGAACAGCGATTAATAGCTTTTCTAGTCTATTGGGACTAAACATGTGAATAGATTTGTCTAGAAACAACAACTGTTATTAGGTATTCTAGCATCTGTAAAATTTCCTGTGTACGGTTTCGTCTTTACTTTTCACATGCTTAAGCTTTAGCTTTTGATACTGCAGGTGTTATTAAAATGAAGCATAAGCAGGAACAAATGAAGCTTCTGCTGAGTAGTCCTTCGCTGTGTTTATTACAAATGTAAGATGTCATGGAAAGTCGATCATCAGCTCATTTCTTTAGAGGTAGAAACATATTTTTGTCATCAATCGAATGTATGCGAAGGCTTGTTAGAAGCAAAATTTTCTTCTGTGGATCAATCATTCCCTCAGTTCTTGGTTTGTACTACTAAACCACACAGTTGTTAAGATCTCTTCTCAACAGAAGATTCGGTCCCATTTCTTTCACTTGATAATAAATCGTTATTTCCAAACTTTAAACTTCTGTGTGCAAGCTTTTTTGGTATGGTTAAACCTTAGAAGAAAGAAGATGTTCTTGTTTTAAAGATAGCAACAGATCATGAACTCGACATGAGATCACACTATTGGTTTTTAATCACAATATTAAAGGACTGGTAGGAGATGTTATACTTTATCGTCATGGAAACGCCACCTAGTTTCTTTGGGAGATCGTCCATGTTTGCAGTTTTTCAAGTAATGGTCATTGTCTTTCGGCTTTTGCTGCAAGGAGAGAATTAGAAACATCATTAGATTAAAAGATTATACTGTGAAAGCCTTCGAAAGAAGAGAATATGTAAAACACACAAACCTTCACGGACGAGCTGGAGAGCATTGAGAGAATGCTGAGACAGATTGAACTTAGTCTCATAGCTGGTGACCACGAATCATACAAAACATCTGTGTAAGTAAAAGGCAAACAGAAGCTCTTGTCATTGGACTTTAAAAGAGAAGACAAAACACAAGTCAGTCATTGTGTTTTTTGTTATGTTCTTACCCAAACAAATGTGGCCGTTGCTGTAAATATGAGGATGAAGCGGAGCTGGATGCTGAAAGATGACCTGTTTATCAGTGAAACCATCGGGTTATGGAATTGCTAAGATGATTACTGATTAGGTATAATTAACAGACTAAGTAGTAACAAAAGGAGTTTGAGGACGAACCTGTGGAGCTTCCATAGGATAATGCTCAGGGAACTCAACCTGAAGTTGGTAAGTTTCATTGGCATAAAGAGTTCCTGGAGCTCCATGCACTTCAATGATCCATCTTTTCACATCAACAATTCAACATTACATCATTGATCATCGATATTCAAAGGAAAGACAGGACGAAAAATGGTTCTATACCGTTGGAGATTATCAGAGACTCTGTGCTTGAAACCAGCAGGAGGATTGGTTTGCCACTCCATGAATTCTTTCTGCAACCGGTTCGTGGCGATTTTGGTCAGACCCTAACAAAAAAAACAACAAAGGAGAGATGATCAAACCAAAGACAACAATCCAATTAACAAAAAAAAAAAAAAATGTATATGTATACTTTTCTTCTTCTTTTTTTTTTTGATAAAATGTTATGTATATATATATACTTAAAGAAGCAGTTAACCAACCTTGCGAGTTGAATCAGAAGAACTCGTCATTTGTGATTAAAGTTATTACAGTGAGTGAGAGAGAGAATGTGTGTTTTGTCTCCTTAGCCACCATATCCATGAGCATTTTATAGTGTCTTATCATCTTCGTAGTGTGTCTAAAGCGTTTGGATCCATGTCCAGTCATCAACCCGACGTCGTTTTTTGGTGTCGGCTTTCTTTAATTAGGGACTTTCCACTTGTGTTGGAGAAACGAATCTTAACACGCTTTTGCAACTCTCACGATCAAGATCAAAACCAGTTTGGTATATTATCATAAAATTAACATTCCAAAAAATACATATTTTCAGTTACCAAATTTCCTAAATTAAAAATCTCATACATGCATATTAACCAAAAAATAAATTGATGCATGCATCAGGTTAAAATTGACCCATAACATTGGTTTTTAATCTGTATTCCCGTTAGTGAATCCATCATTCATCAATGCCATAGATTTTATTGATAATATATTGCTTTCATTATATTTGTCTTTTGGCCCTTGTGATTATTTTGAATGGATGTTACAAAAGTGTAAGCAACTTGATTCAATAATTTGCTTATATCAAATTTGACTAGTCATAACTACAATCATGATGTTGTTGTATGCATTGGTCAACTTAAACCATAGCTAGTACACAATTTTTCCATAGAAACTATGGGCTATGACGATGGTAAAACGGATCTTATATTCGTATCTAATAGTCCAACTTAGGTCTCAGAATATATACCTGGTAGAACTTAAAACACTAATATATTAGAATCCATAGCTTATCTCTCCTAAAGTAGAATTGACCCCAAACAAAAAAAACTCTCTTGAATTTGAGAAATTTATAAATTACGTATATCAATCGGCCCGGATATTTTCCCGGTTTATCAGACCGATCTGGTCTCTCTAAGCTATTAAAGAAAGGTTAAAACACATACAATAAAGAAACGCAAAAATTATGGTGAACAAATCAAGAAAATCCATTATAACCGAAATTGCCAAGAATAGAAAGATATTATGTGAGAGATTCTCGAAAATGCTATTATGATAAGAGTCTTTATCTTTTCGAGTTTTGGTCTAAATACACTGCAAATATTGACTTTAAATACACGTAAGATCCAAAGGTTTAGATTCTTTCTTATCCTTAATAAAAAGATAATAAAACAGGGTGACACCAACAACAACAAAGAAGAAGCATATACACTTTTGAGTTTAAATACTTTTAAATCAGCACTTGTTTTCTTTTGTTCCTTTGCATCAATCATATTACTCAAACTTAGCTGCTCATGTTCCAAATTCCTGTTTGAAGAATCACCTCATCACCACCACCTTGCATTCGCCGAGAAAAGAATGTCAATGATTCCAAAATAAATTAAAGATGATGATTCTTCACTTTTGACGTTGGAAGAGCATTGATAGATAGATTGATAGATGCTTTCAATAATTTCGGTGCATAATCATAAAGCATAATAATCTCTTTTACCTTAGTGAGAGAAGAGAGAGTGAGGAAGAACTTTGTATGGGTTGAGAATTCCCTTTGGGTCCAGCAACTTTTTAATGGAAGCCATTAGTGCAACCTGCATATATTATATTCGGGTAAGAATAGAGTGACACGAAAGTTTCTATACATAGTTCCGTTTGTTGTTTGTTAACTCACGGTTTCGGGTGATTTGCTGTAGAAGATTTCATTAGCTTTCATTACACCTAATCCATGTTCTGCACTGATGCTTCCACGGTGCTTTGATGTCCACTCATACACATAAGGTTCTATCAAACCTAAAAGCTGCAAGAAAAGAGTGAATGATTGATCATTTGGACATCTTGGGATGTTTCCTATCGATATTTGTATTTTACCTTATCATTATATTCTGCCACTGAGATGTTTAAATGTAGATTTCCATCTCCAAGGTGACCATATCCCATAACATTTGCTAAGTCACCTGAAGCATATGCATGTATGGGTTGCAGTTTTCATTGAATCTTTCGGTTTCAAGTAACTAGGAAACAGTGCAATGTTATATTTCTTACCTAACCTCCCTCGAAGATCGTTGACAATATTGTAAATTTCATCAACTGGTAAGGATAAGTCATACTTGTAAAAAGCTCCTGCTTTTTGTAACGCCTCTGTTATACCCTGCAGGGTAATAATTCTCCCATTATTCGTCGTGTAACATCGAGAATTCTCAGGGGAAACAACTCTTCAGTGTTTACCTCTCGTATGCGCCAAAATGAGGATGCTTGGTTAATGTCTTGAGCGATTACACCATCACAAACTAAACCTTTTTCCAGTGACTTTAACAGGAAAGCTTCGAGCTTTTCCCTGCATTAGTTTTTGAACCAAGAAAATCTCTCTCAAGGGGTCTGAATACTTAGAAGAGAGCCTCATTTAACTGTTACCGGTAAATTGTGAAAGTCCCAAGAGACCAGACAAATTCTTTATACCTGTCATAACTTTCATCACTCCCCGTTGTCTCTATCAAAATATAAAAGTTCTCCGAAGAGGATATTGGATTACGTACACCGTCTAGGTGGTTCAGTACCTGGAGAATGAATTAAGAGTGAAAAGATTTAACAATCATAGACTTGTACACAAAATATAATATCTGGAATGCAAACAGTTCGTGAAAGCTTACCAAATCCATGGAATTGTTATCAAGAAACTCGAACGCGGATAGTATCTCTCCAAGATTTCTCTTTGCTTCAACAAGAAGTTTCTGGAAATAAAAAGAAAAGAAACATAATGAGAGACAACAGCTCACCCGCCATCTCCTCTGTTAAGTGAATTCAATTACAGAAGTACAGAAGAAACTGTATTAAAACCTGGCAGCTGAGATAATCTTTGCACGCGATAAAGGCTAAATTTACAGAAGACAATTTTGGTTGTGTGAGTATAGACACTTTAGTTACAATGCCAAGTGATCCTTCACTACCTGCAGAGACCAGTAAAAAAAAATCAAGATGTTTTAGTCTCTTTTGGTACTTAAGTGAAAAATCATGATACAAGCACAAGGCAATAATATTACTTACCGATAAATAAGTGTTTTAAGTCGTACCCAGTATTGTCTTTGCGTAAAGTTCCCAGCATGTCAAGCACATTGCCATTTGCTGTGACAGCTTCTAGACCTGATATGATACGGAAAAAAAATGGTGAAGATGACTCCCAAATGTGCTTCAGATGGATATACAGTCACTAGAACTGTAATAGATTACCCAATACGGTTCCATGAAGTGAGCCATAACGGATAAGGCGCAAACCACCAGCATTAGTTGAAACATTTCCACCGATATGACAGCTTCCTTTTGCACCTAAGTCCAGAGGCATAACAAAACTGAGGAAACATTATGTTGCTGTATCTGATAAAAACCAAGCTAGTTGAGTAATAGTAAGACACTCTCCCATTAATTTTCAGTTCAATGTTACTAAAAGACGGAGAGAAGACATGGTTATAATACCCTTTGTTGTCAAGGAGAGTTGCCAGATTTTCCAAAATGCATCCTGCCTCACACACCAAGACGCCACTAACCTGAACATAGAGCATTGTATCATCATCATCAAGTATGTAATTACATTACTCTAAGTAGTAAAATATTTGTATCATAGAAGCCTGATCCTTGATTTTCTCTGTATGATGAAGACTACTGGATCACCTAGGTAGCAACTGACAATAGAATAGAAGATTGTAATCTCCATTGTTGAACAGCTCACACGCATTTTCAAGTAATTCTTTACATAGTTTACTTCCCAAAAATAAGAGAAAAACAGGAGCATCAGTTGTTCAGAATATAAGATTGCGAGTTACCTCATCAAAAGCTAACACTTTATTCATCAAACCAACATTGATGATCACCTGCAAAGATGCCGCAAATTTGTCACATTAATGATCGAGAAAACCTAACTCTTTATTTTGTTCCTATTTTTCACATTCCTGAAAGTTTTCTTAGCTAGTTTTACACTACCTATCCAACATTTTGATCATCACCAATTTAAATCCGTAGAGAAAAAAAGTATTGAACCTCATCAAAGACAGGTACACTTCCACCAACAAGACCAGTGTTTCCACCTTGAGGAACAACAGCTAAACGCCTCGAATCACAATACTGAAGTATCTGAGACACCTGCACTTAAATGATCTATGTTTAACACAAATATTCATGGCGATCCAACAAAGTAATGGTAAGATACAGTAGAGAAAAAAAGAAAAAAGAAACCTCTTCTGTGTTCTTGGGCAAGAGCATCAGCTTACTAGATCCTCTGTACTTATGCATCCAATCTGTATTTGCAGTCTCAAGCCTCTCTTCATCTTCAACCACGTTTTTTTCACCTAATATCTCCTTGAAATAGCTAACATCTTTGGAATCCAGCGATGAAAACAAAGGGTTCCTTTGAATTTGGGAAGCTGCTAATGTTCCAAAACATTTATGCTGCTGCTGCAACATCCCCAAATTTCTACCAAGACTTCGATGATGAGGCTCTGTGTTATAGTTCCCACCAGTTGGCTCAAAAAGCTTGCTTTTCAATTCATAGCCATTCACAAAGCCTAAACCCACCAAAAAATGTTTCAGTTTCTAATTGCAAAGTTCAATTTTTTTTTTTTGTCAAGTCTCAATCTTTTTCTGAGAGAAAAATTAAAATGCGAAAGTAAAATTGGAGACCGAATCAAACCTGAAACAGAACGAGACACTGAGTTCTCTTTTGATCGGAGATTAATTAGAGAATTACATCCAAATCTTAGAAATTCTCCCGATCTTCTCCATTTCTGCATCATCATCATTCTTCTTCTTCTTCTTCTACTCCTCTACGTCGTCTTCTTCTTCTTCTTCTTCTACTCCTCTACGTCTTCTTCTTCGTCGTTCTTACCAAAATGTTCGTTAAGCGATATTACAAAAGAGGCCGAAATGAAATCTCGATATTACCCCTGAGCCTGGATAACGAAACGCTGCGTTTGGTTTGCGTAGAGATTGTAAATCCCTAAGCCTGAGTGTGAGCCTCCCGTTGCTCTGGTGGAGCTCAATCTCCAATGGCATCATCTTCTCTCTCATCTCTCTCCTCAATTCTCAGCAACCCTCATGGTTGCTCTCTCTGCTTCAAAGCGTCTACACGACGCTGTTTCGCTCTTACATTTCTCTCCTCGAAACTATCCCATGCTTCTTCTTCTTCTTCTTCTTCTCTTCTCCCTCGTTGCCGCAGTCGTCTCACACAACATCCGATCAAAAGAAAGAATGGGTTTGCCTCAAATCTTTCTAGAAGCTTTTCTGTTTCTCAAATTGCTGGCTCCGATAAGTTTGATGGTCCAAGCCTCCACCAGTTCGTCTCCAACGCTCAAGGACATGCTTCTCTTACCACTCCTCTGACCGAATCTGAGTAAGTCTTCTATTTTTGCAAACTCTATTGTTCCAGATATTTCATCTGTTATGGAGCTTCAATGATCTTAAAGCTCTGATTTTGAGAGTATTTTGCGTCCTTACCGTTTCATTCTTTTGCAACCTAATTGGTGTTGGCCATTGTTGAAAAAACCTGAAGTTTCGAAATTTAAGGAATCAAAGTGCCAATTTAGTTGCTGAAACCATTTAAGTCAATCTGTTTGCTCATCAATCCATAGATTGTGGAAGTTTATGTTTGTCACTGTTCTAATTTGTGTGGCCAATCAGAAAGTTATGTAATTCTGCAACGTACATGCGATTACAATGCTCTATATAACATATGCTAATACTTTTCTTTTTGAATTCTTTCTTGCTCTTAGAAGCACAATAGATTCAGATATTGCATCAAAAGGTCGGATCTATCACGAGACATATGGATGTCAGATGAACATTAATGATATGGAGATAGTCCTTGCGATCATGAAAAACTCCGGTTATAAAGAAGTGGTGACTGATCCAGAGAGCGCGGAAGTCATTTTTATCAACACTTGTGCTATCCGAGACAATGCAGAACAAAGAGTATGGCAAAGACTTAACTACTTTTGGTTCCTAAAACGCCAGTGGAAAGTCAACGTCGCTAAAGGAAGAGCACAATCTCTCAGACCTCCTAAAGTTGTCGTTTTGGGATGTATGGCTGAAAGATTAAAGGACAAGATTCTAGATTCTGATAAAATGGTCGATGTGGTTTGCGGTCCTGATGCTTATAGAGATCTCCCGAGGCTATTGGAAGAAGTAGACTATGGACAAAAAGGTATCAACACTCTTCTTTCACTAGAAGAGACTTACGCTGACATTTCCCCAGTCAGAATCTCCGAAAACGCGATTACTGCTTTTGTTTCCGTTATGAGAGGCTGCAACAATATGTGTGCTTTCTGCATTGTTCCGTTTACAAGAGGCAGAGAGCGGTCACGCCCCGTGGAATCCATTGTCCGCGAGGTTAAGGAGTTATGGGAATCCGGTGTGAAAGAAGTTACGCTTTTAGGGCAAAACGTGAACAGCTATAACGATGATTCAGCTGATCCTGAGTCAGGTGCTAATTGGGAATACAGTGAAGGATTCACGAGCAGGTGTAAAGTTAAAAACATGGGTTTGCGATTTGCTGATCTCTTGGACCGACTCTCTTTGGAGTTTCCAGAGATGCGGTTTAGGTTTACTTCGCCTCATCCTAAAGATTACCCGGACGAATTGCTGTATTTGATGAGAGATAGACATAATATCTGCAATCTCATCCATCTTCCTGCACAATCTGGTAATAGCAGAATACTTGAACAGATGCGTAGAGGTTACACCAGAGAAGCTTACTTGGATCTTGTTAAAAAGATTAGGGGTATTATACCAGACGTGGCTCTAACCAGCGATTTTATAACTGGTACGCTTACTCAAAAACATTGCTTACATCCGTTCCATTTCTATCTCCTTGGTTTTAGATGCCTTAACTTAGGGATTGCACAAGTTTTCTGAATCGAAAGAGATTGAAGCTAGGCAAATGGTTTGGAATTTTTTTGGTTTTTGGATTTGGTGGTCTGCTTAGATTTTTCGGTTGATGGAATGTAGAAACCATATTCGTATTCGGTTTTCTTAGAACCTTGATCAACTTGTCTGATGCAAAAGAGTGTGTCTTGGTAGGCTTCTGTGGAGAAACCGAAGAAGAGCATCAAGAAACTCTGAGCCTGGTAAGAGCAGTTGGATACGATATGGCCTATATGTTTGCATACAGCATGAGAGAAAAGACACACGCTCATCGGAATTACACAGACGACGTTCCAGAGGAAGTGAAGCAGAGACGTTTAACAGAACTCATCGAAGCATTCCGCGAAACAACAGGTCCGTGTTACGACTCTCAAGTCGGATCAATACAGTTAGTTCTCGTCGAAGGACCGAACAAAAGAGCTCCTGAGACAGAACTCATTGGAAAAACCGATAAAGGACACCGAGTTTCGTTTGTCACAAAGCCTCTGTTTGACAAAGCGTGTCTTCTCGATGATGATCTGAAGAGGAATCCTGAAATTGGGGACTTTGTGGAGGTTCGGATAGAGAAATCAACGAGGGCATCACTATTCGGAGAAGCTCTCGCGATTAGTAAACTGTCCTTGTTTCACGATGGTGGTGTCGATGCTGTTGTTGCGTCTTGTGCAAGTTAAGTTAAAACTTCAGTTTTGTTTGTTTCGAAAGCATTTACATATTTTGTTTTATTTTCTTCTGTATACTTTTTATAGAATAACCAAATAAGTACTAAAGTTATTTACAGGGAATTTTACTGGTTTTTTTAAAAGAGAAATAAATTGTAACTGAAAAAAAATATACACAGAAACAGAGTGTTGAAAATGTCAGCGATGAACAGAGGAGAGAGAGATGCCGTCAATGGCGATGGTGCGTGATCATTTTGTTTTTCGAAATCACTTAAATGTTTGATTTGACTGACAAGTCAATGTTATTGAATTTTATTAGTTTTTTTTTCAACACAGATTGTGCAATTTTAAACATGGTTTACATCCACAAAATTTTCATAAACTATTGCATTGGTTGGAGAATAAGAATTTTATTAATTCTTAAAGGACATTTAAACGAATCTTCAATCGTCCACAATCCATACTTTCAGTTGAGTTCTAAGCGATTTTAGTTATAGCTATAAATGTATTATCCTCACAACAAATTATATACTCCATAGTCCATATGATATAAAAAAAGGTTCACAGCTCGAGACATTTTAAATTGTCTATGTAGTCCAGGCTACAGGTATCAAGAACCGTATATATATGATTTTCATAACTTATCTTTCTTTTTTTTCGTAACAAGTTGTGGTCAAATATATTTATACACACACGTTAGGCAGAAAGCTTTCTAGTTAATCAATTGTGGACCGACCTTTTTATTAACATGTGTAACCTCGGCTTTTTATCAGTCGACATTTATTCGATTAATTAATATGACTTGAATATTAAGTCTAAAATTAAAGGAGGACGAAAAGATAACCTCCAATCACATGTCGTAGTACTCACACTCCCCAATAATAAAGTCAGATTTGGATTAAGTATATTTCATATACTAAAGTTGGTATTTCGCATATCTAACTTAATTTTCTAAGAAGAAGTGCGAGCACTATGATTTCCATAATCATACTTTAATAATTTATTATTGGCAAATAAAATTGTTTAATAGCACTGATTAACATAATTTGTACAGTATCTGTCATGTTTTATTATAATAAGATCATGGATTAATCAGTGAACTTATGTTCATCATTGTTTCGAATTCTAAAAGCAGATCTTCAATTACGTATATATATATTTTTTATTTGTGATAATCTTTTGTTTTTAATTCGACCTATGGTACCAAGTTTGTGTGTTGCTTTGTTTTTAATCATGTACTTTGCTAATAAACAATGTGGTCCGTAGAAGTGGATCCTATCATTGAGATCTAAACATAACGAAAGCATGCACAAGTATAGAGTATAGATCAGCAGATAAAGAAAATAGTTCAGATATAAAATATATATATCGGTTCAGATATGGAACGGGTTCGGTATCAAATTATATAACCGAGTTACATAGCTTACAAACATGGATCCATACATGAGCTTATAAAAACCTAAATGTTTTGTCGCCGTCTGCAACGATTTAGCAAGTAATATTCTACATGTTGCTAATTGTGGACTAAAATTAAGAACGACTTCATAAATGTAGAAGGATTTGTCTATAAATAAATAATGAATAGAGAAACAAATAAATAAATAAAACATAGGTCATGGGGGTGAGAAGTAGCTATCTAATATCTAAAAATGAGACGAGACAAAACGGCCTAAGCGTGGCGCAATAGCCGCTCCCAATTTCTGTCCTCTCATTTATTCCTCCCTTTTATTTAGCATTTTTATTTTGTTGCTCTCTTAAATTTAATATTAACGTCGACTTGGAGCTATAAATTTTCGAAATTCGGATCCGATGTTATAAGAGTATTACTGTATTAATATTACACTGCTAGCTAGTCTATTACTCATTGATCAAACTAATAAAGATGCATACGGATATTATGTTTCGATGCATTTAAGAGTATGTAATTAGTAGCGGGTCATGATCTTAGATATGATAATCAAATTCTTCTAAACCTAGTAGACCGGCGGATATTCTATACTAATGTTTAAAGAATTTAATCTGATTGTGATTACCTCTACATTTTAAATTACGTGATTATCTCTACGCACAAATATAAAGAGCAATAATCAACAAATTTATATTGTGACCTATTCAACTTTTGTTTTAATCGTTTTAAAAGGTTAAAAAATAATTACGATCGTCGGTTCGAGCGACGTTTAAGATGAAATTAAAACCGTATCTCTTGTATATTAATTATTTGTGTCATACTAATTATTTACCTAAATAAAACCGTATATCTTGTAGTATTAATTAATTATCTCTTGCAGTACGAATGTCAATAAATGGATGTCTTTAAGCTGTTGACTAATAAACAATGTCATTATGTATATCAGGATTATTCTAGTTAACTATACTAGTAATTAACTATTAAAGGATTTTTTAGCTTTATATATATCTGCATATATGTAGTAATTAACTGTTTTGGTTGTGTTTAGTTGTTGACATATTTGAATGTATATATATATATACATAAAGAGAGAGTGAGAAACGGGTAAAAGTAGATTTTATATCGAAGACAAAAAAAGAAAAGTGGATTTCATATTAATTCCTCTGTTTCGCCCCCATTGAAAATGACATCACCATAGCTTTAGCTCTACAAATATTTATTCTCTCATTTTCTCTTCCTGCATGGTTTTTGAGAATTGAGAAACCTTTTTAAATTCTCTATCCATCTCTTCACAAATTTTGCTATATCTACAATTCATGTGCTTCATGTGCTTTGGCATATAGTTATTCCCAAGGAACTGGTTTAACTTTTTATGTTTGCATCCTCCGACAAGACCTCGACTTTTCCTGTCGCCGGAAAAATCTCTCTTGCCCTTCTAATTTCATGGATTACTGGGTCGCCGGTTTCTTGGTTTTGACGGCAGGATTTCTTCTCCGTCCCTGGCTCTTGTTTCGTCTAAGAAACTTGAAAACGAAGAAAGATGGAGATGAAGAAGAAGAGAGGGAGAAGAAGAAGGGAATGATTCCAAAGGGGAGCTTAGGCTGGCCGGTGATCGGAGAAACCCTAAACTTTATCGCTTGTGGTTATTCTTCTCGGCCTGTTTCATTCATGGACAAACGAAAGTCTTTGTAAGTCTTCTTCTTTTTTAATTTTTAACCAGAAATTTTTTTTAAAAAAAAGTCATTTTCTATCAAGACAATTTATTGTATATTGAGTTAATTAAAAAAACTATTCAAAATTTATCTAATCTATACAATTATCTCCTAATCACATCTGCTTAATTAGTCAGGGCGGATTGTATTCTTATAATATAATTATCCAAGCTATTCCCACCAATTTTATTCATAGTCCATCTTTCTAGTAACCCTAGAGTAACTAACTTCTATTTTTCTTTATCTAAAAATAAATTACTAACAAAATACCTAACACCTTTGAATTACAACAAAATTAAGAACTACTTTTGTAAACTATTGTAACCAACTGATCTCCTTTATAGGTAAAGAAGAAAATACAGTACTGGTTATATATATAGTAATGATTATAGTTTTAATATACAATAAACTATTTTGGGGATGCGAATAGTTAAACAAAAACTCTTGGACATAACATAATTTCAATGTTTTTTTTTATAAAAAGACTGACAAAACCAACCTGTCTTCATGTTCTTGGCCATATATAACAGCAAAATAGTTTAAGCGGAGGATCTTGTTTTTTTTGGGATGATTGAGTTCACTTCATTTCATGTGTCATCTTTATCTCTTCCCCTTTTCTATATTATTTTGCTATGTTATTATTATTAGATTTTAATATACACTAAACATCTGTGTTGTGTTCTTCTGCTAACTATAAATATTTGAAGATGGGTCCTCTTGAATACCCACCGATTTATAAACACCTTATTTTTAAAACGACCACCTTCACGTTTTAATTTATTTTTCACCCAATATAATTTTATTTTTTTTGAAAGAAAATATAATTTTATATTGAATGTGATAATAATATATAATCATCCATTGATCCTTATCTTCTGTATCGCTAGTCTTCTGTTATAAATACAAATACTAGTAATAAGGTGTAATGTCGACTATGATGTATGAATCATATTTTTATTTAGAGAAGAAAGAAAGAGGGTAAGTACTTTATAACCTCAGGATATTCGAGTGGGGAGGGAGATTACAAAAGGCAGCAATAGACAGACGAATTATATTTCTTTTTGTAGCCATACACCATTAGCCTACTTCTCCATAGACTTCAGCTTTCCATTTAATTCTCATTTAAGTGAAAGATGTTATACGTACATGTATATATATATATACCAACCCATTGCTCACAAAAATATATATTTTCTCACAATTAAAATGTATTATCTCATTCACTTTTTTTAGTTTTTGAAAAACATTTATCAAGCACGTACGTAATTGTAGGTTAATACACTATCCTTCAAAAACCAGTAACTAGAATGGATACTTTTTATCTATCACTCAATTAGCGCAAAGTTTTCATAGAAATGTAATAACGTATTAATTTGGAATTCGGATGAGGTAGAATTAGTTATATAATTCTCACCGAAATGGCGAAATCTTTTTACATGTTAACTATATAGATACGGGAAGGTGTTCAAGACGAACATAATAGGGACACCAATCATAGTATCAACCGATGCAGAGGTTAACAAAGTGGTGCTCCAAAACCACGGGAACATATTTGTCCCTGCATACCCTAAATCAATCACCGAACTACTTGGAGAAAACTCTATTCTCAGCATCAATGGACCTCACCAAAAAAGGCTTCACACGATCATTGGTGCGTTCCTCAGATCTCCTCACCTCAAAGACCGGATCACTCGAGACATCGAGGCCTCAGTTGGTCGCACTTTGGCTTCTTGGGCTCAACTTCCTCTGGTTCATGTTCAAGATGAGATCAAAAAGGTATTGTCTTTGAAAATATATTAGTAGCAAACTCACACATGTTGTGCGTACGTAGAAATTACAACTAGGCCACATGTTATGTCTACTTGAATTAAGTATGTGTAACACATTTTGATTAATATAACGTTTTTTGTTGTAGATGACGTTTGAGATATTAGTTAAAGTGTTAATGAGCACATCTCCTGGTGAAGATTTGGACATTCTCAAACTTGAGTTCGAAGAATTTATTAAGGGTTTGATTTGTATCCCCATCAAATTCCCTGGCACTAGACTCTATAAATCCCTAAAGGTAAAACATTCCCTTATATTACATGAGCATGTCAATATTTGATTTCATTTTGCTAAGTCTGTAAATTTCTAGGGTTTAATATTTTAATCATGCAGGCGAAAGAGAGGTTAATGAAAATGGTTAAAAAGGTTGTAGAGGAGAGACAAGTGGCGGCGACGATGGCGTCCCCGGCAAATGATGACCTGGTGGATATGCTTTTAAGAGACGTTAATGACGGTGATGGTGATACAGAGAAGCAATCTCAGCCGTCGGATTTCGTCAGCGGGAAGATCGTAGAGATGATGATACCCGGAGAGGAAACAATGCCAACGGCGATGACCTTAGCTGTCAAATTCCTTAGTGACAGCCCCGTGGCTCTAGCCAAACTCGTGGTACGTAGAAAAAAACTTTGAAGTACACACAACAGCAACAGCACACACGTGTGTGCCTTAATGCAATTTGCCGACGTCTGTGGACCGTAAGATTTGATGTTTGTCTTTTGAGGAGATTTTAACGGCTGAGATCTTTCCAAGTGTGGGCTCAGTTTGACTTTTGCATCGTTGCCGAGTCAAGTCGCTGTCGAAAGTCTTTAGACGGAACACACGAGTACACGCACGTGTGGGAAGGGAAGAGACACGTGAGAGAATAGTAGCCGTAAGATTATTATAAAGCGGAGTGGACGGCTGTCACAAGAGGACGATTTGTATTAACGCCTTTGTCTGTACGAGCGACCACACCGCCTGTCAAAACAGCGTTTTGCGTCACAGAAACGCTTTGTTTTCAACGCCTTAACGCATTATATTGCTTTTTTTTTTTTTTTTTTTTTTTTTTTTAAGCATTATATTGCTTTTTCCCCTTTTTAATAGTAGTATATTTTTTATTTAATTGAAGGAGGAGAATATGGAGATGAAGAAGCGGAAATTGGAGTCAGGAGAAGAATACAGTTGGACCGATTATATGTCTCTCTCTTTTACTCAAAACGTAAGTCTCAGTTAGTTAATTATATCCACACCTACCCATAATTTTAAAAAATTACTAGCTAATTACAGACTTTAAGAAAGTAATTAAAAAATAACAATTAAAAAAGGTTTAGTTTTCTTGTTTTCCTATTTTAAATATTCTTTGTTGAATTTGTCAAAACACAAACAGGTGATAAATGAAACGCTGAGAATGGCCAACATCATTAACGGAGTGTGGAGGAAAGCTCTTAAAGATGTAGAGATTAAAGGTAAGTCCCTTTACTATTAAATAAGTACCAATAGACATTTGCAGTTACAAATGCACCACTTATTTTAGCTAAATTTTTAAATGTCATTAAATCGCATATTCACTTGCTTATCTGTTTGTAATGAAATGTGTTTTTAGGACAAAAAATTAATTTTCCTGATAATGAAATATAAATTTTGGTGGGTGAATGGCAGGTTACTTAATACCAAAAGGATGGTGTGTATTGGCATCATTCATATCGGTTCACATGGATGAAGACATTTATGAGAATCCCTATCAATTCGATCCGTGGAGATGGGACGTACGTCACCGTTTCCTATAATCATTTATAATTATTTTGCCTCAGACCCTCATTATTATTAACTTCTCTCATCAAATTTCAACTACTAGTACTTATATAATTGTTTAGCAGAGGATTAATGGATCAGCAAACAGCAGTATTTGCTTCACACCCTTTGGTGGTGGGCAGAGGCTATGTCCTGGTTTAGAGCTGTCGAAGCTCGAAATATCCATCTTTCTTCACCACCTTGTTACCCGGTACAGGTAAAAACTGAAAATGTTTATTCATCAATCAAGTATCAATTATATTGTGTTATTCCATTGATATATTTTCGGTTAGTCTAGGTTATAATTCATTACAATAGTATCTAGGGATATTGTAATGGACTGTAAGTCGGGTCTGCACTTAACAGGCTGGTCTTAAATGGACTGGTCCAACCGAGCTTTTGAGTTTTTCAAAAAAAATCCAGTCATGTCTTATATACGAATTTGTAGACTAGGTAGCATGCAATTAACCACCTCTAGTATGTTGTAATCGCAAAAGATAAAATCAGCCTCGAATATGTTGTAGTTGTTCTAGGGTTTTAAGGTATTTTTGTCCTTTACAAGTCACACATTACAAGGTTACAACCTCTTGTTATCAAATTGAATATATCTATGTTGCGACATTCAACTATCTTATCATATTTTTAGGACTATGTGTGTATATCAAAAACTACTTATTATTATGTCATATATATTGTTTATGTAGTTGGAAGGCTGAGGAAGACGAGATTGTGTCATTCCCGACCGTGAAGATGAAGCGGAGGCTTCCGATCCGATTGACTACGGTTGATATAGCCTCTCCGATCTCATGTGAAGATAATTAGTATAGATCCTTTTAATCCTTTTAAAAGAACAATTAAAACTATTTGTGCAAGAGGAAGCAGGGAAGTAAGCAAATTATTTTATAAAAGATAACAGAGAAGAGAAGCAAACAAGATTGGTGGGTAAGACAGAAAGAGCCATACGTACAGCTAGTGATGGCTCAAAGATGAGAGATTCTAATTATATTTTTGTTTGTCATGTCAAATTGTAAGCGTTGGTTAGGTTGTCACTTTCTCTTTTATTTATCGTACCAAACGCAAGTTGAGATATGATTCCATATATATGGATGATAGATATGTATATTAATATAATACCTATTTCGATCTCTATCTACTAGTTGTTGTTTTATGATCGATAAATTTTGAGCCAAAAGCCTATACCAATTTTCAAAAGTTTGTAACTGTCATGTAAAATTGCCAGTGGTTACCGAGAATATATATCCACCAAAAATTGATTTCTAGTCTCGTTCGATAATACCGACATGACCATTAAACTGTTTTACTACGACCGACAACGAGAATATAGGTGAAAAATATGACATATGTTATAGTATGTGTGACTATGTGGTATTAAAAGAGTATAATTTGGTGGGTGATGATGAGAATGGATTAAAATTTATGGCGGCCATGGTAAGGACAATACCATGCACGAAAGACGAAACAGGTCCATGGGAAATACACGTGCATGTTGTGAATGTCGACCCACCTTATAATTATTTCCATTATTATCAAATTTGTGGAGCCTTTTTATGTCATCTTCGACACCGCCGATTTTTCATCATTATTTTTATTTATTTGTTTACTTACGAGATGGGTTTTATTCGTCTGCTTTTGTGCTATGTAATTGTGTGACTACTTGTATATTCAGTGTAAATCAAATTAAAGGACTTAACTGTTTTAATATTATTTCTCTATAACTATCAATTGTGGAGACTAAAAGTCTAAAAGGATGACCATAACTGTAAACTCGCATTCCCTCATTCCCTGAATTCGTATTCTACTAGATATACATGCAGTTGCTCACCTGTAGGCTTTCACTGTCGTAACTAAGAAAAAAAAAAAAAGAAGAGAAGAAGAAGAAGGTATCCTGATAACTGATAAGCATGAATTCTGAATGTTGTCATCAGAAAAAGAAAAAAAACATGAATTCTGAATTTGTGGTGGCCCGATACATTTGACCTTAAGCCCAATTTTAGCTACATTCGGCCCATGATTTCCCGCGTTTATCTCTAACACATTTTTGACTCGAGAAGGCTTTTGGATTTGATTTCTTATGAAGTTATGATGGAACAAGATTTTTTTTTTTTGAAGTATATTATTTCACTAAGTAAACAGAAAAAAAGTATTATGTTGATTCACAAATTTGAAACTAGGAGATGATTTCTTAATTCCTAGTAGAAATATATACTAAGATCGTGGGCCTCGACCAAGCGGGCTACAAATTACGAATGATTAACAAAAGGTTGTGTGAATGATTAGATATATATTAAGCAAATTGCATATCTTAAACGAAGGAATTATGGTGAATATTAACGTAGTCCACAATAGATCATAAAGATATCTTTGTAAGTACTAAGTATAATATATATAAAAGGCTATTATTGCTACGTGCTTATATATGTCTCTTTGTATGGTCAATTCCACCATGGTCTTGATGACTATGTTCAACGGCATGGTCCGTCCGTATCATGTCTTTTTTCATGACCAAACAACAAATATGGTATAGATAATATTAAATAATCATGTAATGTTTAATTGTGGATCATAGGAGGAAAAAAACAATAGTACAGTGGCTTGCAATATTACATTAGATTATGTAAATGTACGCTTTAATAATGACTCCACTAAGGTCATAACTGGTTAATGACCGTTATTATATTCATCTCATGGAAAGCCTTTGTCTAATAAAGATGAACCAATTCATAGATGTTATTATAGCATATATCATTAATGTGTTTTATTTTTCTGAAATAATGCTTTTGCAGGCGTCACTATATGGTTTTTTTTTTACTAAATTTTTTAATTAAGTGTTTATTATGCTTTCTACCAATATAAATAATCCTATGTTTTCTTAACATTAAACCAAAAATATTTCCTAAATAATTAAGTAGTATTTTTTTACTTTCTACCAAGAGTTTTTTTTTTTGTTTGACTTTGATACGTAGTTCGACTAGTTCAATTAGGTGATCATGTTATACATCAGATATATTTTTGATTAATTAGGTGATAAAAAAGCATTGCTATAAAGTAAAATATTTTTGCATCCCCAGATTTGAGTGGTACTGTCATGGCAGTGGCACCATCAACAATTAATGTACTGTTTTCCTGGAAACACAAATGACTTCTTTGGTGTGGGGATGTATATTATTTATGATTGACTCAACTCAAACATGTGAAGTACTAGATGATGAATTCTTATTTATGAAGCAAGGTGTGGTAACATTGTAAATGTATTCGCCTTGTACAGAAAAAATCTCCATCATGTATACAGATCAGTTTCCTATTTTGCATGTACTAGCTAGTGGTCCGTAAATACTGTTGTAATAGTATTAATAAATATATAAATATATTTAATGCAAGATCGAATTAGATACTCAGACGACAGTTTCGTTGCAAAAGTTTAGATTCAATCAACAACAACAACAAAAAAAATCAATCATGAGATCAACGGTAAGCTTGTAACAAACAAACAAAAAAGTAGATCCTTTGATAACGGCAATTAGAATTTGTAATTTACAACATGTCTCATATGTTAAGCAATTATGATGTTTATAAATCATGATTATAGATTCCTGTACTTCCATAATGTTGTAAAGGGCTGAATTCGCTTAGTTAAAAGCTTTCTTTCTTTAATGAAAAAGTTGGGGAAAAAAAGAAACAAAAAAAGTTGAAAGCAAAAAAAAAAAAGTTAAGAGGGGAAAAAAGCGACATGAAAAGGATCGCTAATTCGCTATGAAGAGTAAAAGGCGCGAAAGGTAACTAACGAGTAACGGACTAACGTGGCGCCAAACCAAGTCTCAAGATCCGACCGAGATTCCTTTTTACCGAGTGGTTAAAAAAGTTATAGTCTTACTTCGGCCGGCGTCAGTGAATAATTCTGATTACGTCCAGACGCGTGAGTGCGTGACGTTAAGCTTGCAACTTAAAAGATCAATTCTTTATTTTTATTTTTTTCGAATAAGCACATTTTCGTTTTTTTTTTCTCTTAATTATGGATAAAATATATACAAGTACACATATGACTTTTACAACTTTAATATTAGCATGAGTAATTTTTTTTTCTTTTTCTTGGTCACCTATTACAGCTATTAGCATGAGTATTATATATAGCCAGTTTCGTGTTTTCTCTAATAGGTAATGTAAATCATTCACCTCATGGTTTTTTACATTTTTTTAATGTTACGTTTAGAAATTTTTTAGCTCCTTGTTAATCATTATTAATTAACTAGAAGTCTACAAGTATACGCCTTAGTCGTCCTGACGTACGTATATACAACCTCTTTTTTTTAACAACGCGCAATAAAACTACAAGTGTAGATGTTAGGTTTAGAAATTAACGTACGTGTTTTTATTAACTTTCGATGTCGCGCATGCTTTACATAGGATAAAACTAAAACATAGATTATAAATTTGCTATTCGAAACTTTTGAGAGATCTGAGTCTTCGCTATGCCAGTTCATACACTTCTGAACTTGTTGTTTTTTCGCACTATTGTGTATCTAACTCAAACAATTAAATCTTGATTTTCATAACTTAAATATTTTCAAATGCAAGAGAGAGAGTGTAAATGATATATTTAGATATTTACAATACATTAGTCTGTCTGTTTTAATTACTAGCTGGAATGTCATACAAACAAATTGTGTTGATCTGTGGATATATAGTTAATGAAATTTGGTAGAATTTTCCATATCTATAAGAAAAACCGATGCTTCAAGATATGCAGAATATAGATCTAGCGTTACACATAGGTCGCTATAGAACAAGAATGAAAATCAACTTTATTTGTCTTGGGAACAAGCGAAGGATCGAAACTCCGACAGACGTAATCTCAATTCGGTGAGAGGCGTGTGAGAATACCCTTTTTCCTCGAATAAAATATGCACTCCCATAATTTAACGAAAAAGACATAAATAGAATAAGAAAACAACAACTCAGCGTAACGGAGTCCGATTAACGGAGTGAGGAATCTCGTGGTTCTCGAGAGTTCTACGCCAATGAGAATCGAAGGAAAGGAACGGCAGTAAACTAAAACGACGGTGCGTGTGTATGGTTAAGAAAAGGACAAACTCACACGAGACACGTGCACCGAAGCTTTTTCACACGTGCCAAAGAGTTTCGTCCTCGTTCACACGGAACCAAGATGGGTGGTAAGTAACGAAGGTATAGGACCTTAAAGCACCAACCTCCCAACAACTCTAGACGCGCGGCTAGACGAAACGACATCTGCGTTTACATGAAAATTATTCAGTTGTTTATGTTATCGTCTTTTATTCAGAATGATCAGAACTATTTATAAAAAGAGTATAATTAGTTTCTTCACCAATAAAGAGAGAAAATTTGGTGATGTCAAAAGCAAAAGAGTGAAACTTGGTGACAAGAAAAACAGAGATAGAAAACAACTTTAACAAATTTTGCTCTCATTTTCCGTTTTCTCTCCGCACTTCACGCCGTCAAAGCCTTATTAGGGTTTAATACAAATCCATAGTCTCTCGTTTTCTTATTATTAAAACATCCCATGTGGACACCAACAAGACCTGGAAATCTTGACAATCAGCTTTATTTGACGACTGAAATATCAAATATAAACATATTAATTAGTTAACTAGCTTTATAATGAGACTTTATTTTGACCACTTAGGTCCACTAGTAGATTCATACAGATTTAATTCTCTTATATCTGTTGTTGTCCCATCGTATGAAAAAAGGATGATATTTTTTTTGCGGGGAAAGATTTATGTCTTGTGTACATAATTAAATTTGAATAAACTACACGATAAGAGTAGCGTCGTATAGCTCATAATAACCTTAAATTTCATGGCAAATTACGAAAATATATCCAAAGTATATGATATGCTTAATATGATATATGCATTGATTTGACTTAATGAGTATGTGAAACGAATAATTTGGAATCACGCAAGTGTCCGAACCTTAAAATTTGGAATCACGCAAGTTTTATCACAAACTCTGCTTGTGAGGTTTTCACATGTGTTTTTTGTCGTTTACCGTTTGTGTTGTAGTTTTTTTTACTGTTTTAGCTTTCGATTTTCTTTCCGCTACTTGTATTTCTCTGTAATGTCTGTCAAAAATCGAAAATAGTATAAAATTTAACCTTTTACAAAACAAAAAAAAAAAAAAAAAAAAAAAAAAAAAAAAAAAAANAAAACACGATTTAACAATAAAATTGGAAGTTTCCGACAATTAGAAAAACTGGTTGATTCTATCGAAACGCATCTGATTGGCAAATCTGACCAGAGCTCGAAAATTAAAATCATATTTAAAAGATATTTTAGGGAATAATAAAAGAGATAGCTTAAGTGAAAGTTGAATGTCGGACCGTACGTACCGGGAGAGTTCTAATAGACACTTGTCTTTTCTTTTCCTTCAATTGTCCCACCTGTATATTACGTTCCGTAAATACCCCTAGTCAAAATGTGGAATCACGAGTGTCAAACCCATTAACGCAGAGACTACTGTCGGTGTCGGTGGGTGAATACTAGAGTATAATTATTTAGGGTAAAATTGGAACTTCACTGTCTGAACAAAAGAGTACATTCACATGTTTGAGATTTTTTTTTTAATTTTTTTTTCCACTGTAACTATCTTAATCCTTTGATTAAGGAAGCACATCTCTTAATTAAATCTCAAGTGGGCTGATGGATTTGAACTTTCATCAGATCCAAGAACCCAAGATATCTAACCAATCTTCAAAGAAACTTACAAAACAAATGAAATTTTTATTAAAAAAAAACTTACAAAAAAAATGGTAAAATATAACATATCCAACAAATGTAGAAGGTTTCCCACCAAAAATAAAATAAAATGTAGAAGGTTCATAGCGCACTATAAAGGCTAGTTGGATCTTTTTAATGTTTGCGTACGTTTATATTAAAGAATGTACTTGTTTTTGCTAATTGCAGATGCAAACGCCCAACGAAAATGGAAGGAGAGAAGTTATTATATAGTTTCGTAGTACACTTATTATTATGGTAGTTTATATTATTTACTTATTTTCTATCATAACTATAGACCACATTAAACCAGTACACAACCGAAGAAGACCATATATGATATAAATAGGCCAAACAAAACTACAGCAAAATCAATATATGGAAAAATGTAAAATTGGTGGTGAATTTAATAAGTATGGTAAAGTCCGTGTACATATGTATAAACGACAGGTGCACTGTGATTTGGAAGTGGAAGATCCCACATGTACGATGTGAAACCTATTTGGACGAGTGTCCAAAGACCTCCTCACTAAATAATAAATAATGTCCTTCCCGTACTCTATTTCTCTTCCTCCTCTTTTAATCACTTTTAAATTACCAAACCAAATTTCAACATCTAATAATCAATATATATCACACCCACAAGACCACAACAGTATTCACATACACACACACACATATATATCTTTAAAATTAAGGTAGTGACGCACTAAGTCAATCAAGCAAACAAAAGAAACTGAAGAAAAATAGCGTGATTAGCTGCTTTAATTCAATCAACGTGCCTCTGTTTTTTTTTTCCTAAATATCATAATCATCAAGTCACTTTTTTCTTTTCATCTGCCCGTTTTTTGTTGTTTGTAATTTTCGTTATACTGATATAAAAAAGAAAGAATAAAGAAATGCGTAAAAATGGGTGGGAAAGCGTCGGTAGCTCACGGCCACGCAGTGATGATGCCAATAGAGACACTTGTGAAGTGCAATAAAAACCCTTCTTCCTTCTCTTCTTCTCCTTCGTCTTCTTCTTCTTCTTCTTCTATTTCCTTCTCTCTCTCTCTCTCCTCCTTATACTAACCATTTCTTCACAGAGAACCCAGAAGAAGCTTTTTATACTCCTTCTTCTTCTTCTCTCTGTGAAGGTTAATGCGGGAAATGGGGAGTGGAGATTCTACTTGGCGGCTGATTCTCTGGCTCTGCTTAGGGTTTTTCATTCTAGGCGCTGGATTTGTGCAATGTGGAGTTACTTATGACCGTAAAGCACTTCTCATTAATGGACAGAGACGAATCCTCTTCTCTGGCTCCATACATTACCCTCGAAGCACTCCTGATGTAAGACTTTTTTTTCTTTTGGGTTTAACAAAAAAAAATCCTAAATTTACTCTTTTTCTTTTTGTTTGTTCTGTTTCATACACATCTTATCAATTTCAGTTTCAATTTCTGTTGTTTAGATGTGGGAAGGTTTGATTCAGAAGGCCAAAGATGGAGGAATTGATGTAGTTGAGACTTATGTATTCTGGAATCTCCATGAGCCATCTCCTGGAAAAGTAAACCTTCTTCTTACTTTTTCTCTCTTCAGTTTATGTTCACATTTATACATTTATGTTGACGATTCCTTCTTTATCTCAGTACGATTTCGAAGGGAGAAATGATTTGGTGAGATTCGTGAAGACGATTCACAAAGCTGGTTTATATGCTCATCTTCGAATCGGACCTTATGTTTGCGCCGAGTGGAACTTTGGGTAATACAAAGTTCCTTTTTTTGCCTCTAGATTTGTCTAAATGCAGCTTCTGTTTCTCAACTCTAAAGTTGTTTTATTTTTTTTGCAATGACCAGAGGATTCCCTGTTTGGCTGAAGTATGTTCCTGGAATTAGCTTCAGAACAGATAATGAGCCTTTCAAGGTCTCTTTGACTTTCCATTATCCAATTTTTCCATCTTAAAGCATTTACTTTATTAGAAGCTTGAAACTTGTGATATTAATGTTGTTGGGGTTATGTTTGCAGAGAGCTATGCAAGGATTCACAGAGAGAATTGTTGAGCTGATGAAGAGTGAGAACTTGTTTGAGTCCCAGGGTGGTCCCATTATTCTCTCTCAGGTAAAACCTTTAATACTCTGAATTAGTGATCATGCAGAGTAATTGTTATCAAGGATCTATGTGAGTTAATAGAAAGGCGTCGTCTTATTTGACTGTAGATTGAGAATGAGTATGGAAGACAAGGGCAGTTATTGGGCGCTGAAGGTCACAACTACATTACATGGGCAGCTAAAATGGCTATAGCAACTGAGACTGGTGTCCCGTGGGTCATGTGCAAAGAAGACGATGCTCCTGACCCTGTGGTGAGTTTCTTGATTGCATAAGCGCACTACTTAGCTATAAATTTGGTTAGTTAATTGGTATAGTTTGCTCTGGTATAGAAACTCACTGGTTTTGGTGACAGATAAACACATGCAACGGTTTCTACTGTGATTCATTTGCTCCGAACAAGCCATACAAGCCTTTGATATGGACAGAGGCATGGAGTGGCTGGTACAGATTCTCATTTTGCTTTCACTTCATATTTGTACATTGACTTATCATCTTCAAATCGGTAACCTTTTTAATACTGTGAAATCATAAGGTTCACTGAGTTTGGCGGGCCAATGCACCGTAGACCAGTTCAGGATCTGGCGTTTGCCGTTGCACGTTTCATACAAAAAGGAGGATCCTTTGTTAATTACTACATGGTATGTACACTTAGCAACTTGGTTAATCATCTATCACCTTCCACACTGTAAGATGTGGTGATCATCGAGCATCTTTAAATGTAAGATCCATTGTCTTTTCTTGAGAATAGTATCATGGAGGAACTAACTTCGGAAGAACAGCCGGAGGTCCATTTGTCACCACCAGCTATGATTATGATGCTCCGATCGATGAATATGGTGAGCGGAGGAGGCTAATAAAAGTTCCTTTAAATCAGTGGAATATAATGCTTTATGTACTAACTGAGTTGTTGTTAAACGTTAAATAGGTTTAATCAGACAACCTAAATATGGTCACCTAAAGGAGCTCCACAGAGCTATCAAGATGTGTGAAAAAGCTCTGGTTTCAGCTGATCCAGTTGTTACATCATTAGGAAACAAGCAACAGGTAACAATCCATTTATTATGATAGATTTTTTTTTGGTTTCGTTGTTGAAAGTTGCTGTAGATTTTACTAAATTATGTCCCTCTTTTCTTCTTTTTTTTTATTTTCCCAGGCTCATGTATACTCTTCAGAATCAGGAGATTGTTCAGCTTTCCTTGCAAACTATGATACAGAATCGGCAGCAAGAGTATTGTTTAACAACGTTCATTATAACTTACCTCCTTGGTCGATCAGCATTCTTCCAGACTGTAGAAATGCAGTCTTCAATACTGCGAAGGTAAGTGTATATGACTGTTCTGAAATTGGGAACTGTGGTTCCTCAAGTTGTGTTTGTGATTTTTCTGAAAACTTGTGGATTTCTCTTGTTTGATTTCAGGTTGGAGTTCAAACATCCCAAATGGAAATGTTGCCGACAAACACAAAGAATTTCCAGTGGCAGAGTTATTTGGAAGATCTTTCTTCTCTAGATGACAGCTCCACTTTCACCACTCAAGGACTCTTGGAGCAGATAAATGTCACGCGTGACACTAGTGATTATCTTTGGTATATGACAAGGTACAAAAAAATACACCCATAAGCTACCTCATACGATGTAAACTTTCCATAGCTTCAAAGTGATCTCGGCACTTTCTAATCAACCTTTGGAATTTTTATGTAGTGTTGATATAGGCGAAACCGAATCTTTCTTGCATGGAGGAGAGCTACCAACTCTCATTATCCAATCTACAGGCCATGCCGTGCATATATTTGTCAACGGACAGCTTTCAGGTATGGTACTTCCCATAATTTGGCCCTTAAACTACTATTAGAGAGTTTCTGATATGCAAACTTTAATATATGAATTGCAGGTTCTGCCTTTGGAACAAGGCAAAACAGGAGATTCACTTATCAGGGAAAGATCAATCTGCATTCTGGAACTAACAGGATTGCGTTGCTGAGTGTTGCTGTTGGATTACCAGTTAGTATTCTCATTTCTCATTTGCTGTTAAAAGTTTTTTTTCTTTTTTCTCTTATCCTGATCCCTTTTTTTTTCCGTTTTTGAAGAATGTGGGTGGACACTTTGAGTCATGGAATACTGGAATCTTGGGTCCGGTTGCATTGCACGGGTTGAGTCAAGGGAAAAGGGATTTGTCATGGCAAAAATGGACATACCAGGTGTTCTATCTGTCCATATTCTCGTGATTTCTCTCTTTTAATCCTTTTTTCTACATTAAGTTGTTTAACTCTGTTTTCATCAGGTGGGGCTGAAAGGTGAAGCTATGAATCTTGCATATCCAACCAACACTCCCTCTTTTGGGTGGATGGATGCGTCGTTAACTGTACAAAAGCCTCAGCCTTTGACATGGCACAAGGTTTGATTGAATCAGACACAGCAAAAAAAAAAATTTCTATTTCTGAATCTGAACTAACAGGTACATTTTTGTTTTAATTTCAGACTTATTTTGACGCACCCGAAGGAAACGAGCCACTTGCTTTAGACATGGAAGGAATGGGAAAAGGTCAGATTTGGGTGAACGGTGAGAGCATTGGGAGATACTGGACAGCATTTGCCACTGGTGACTGTAGTCATTGTAGCTACACCGGAACATATAAACCAAACAAATGCCAAACCGGTTGTGGTCAACCTACACAAAGATGGTACCATGTGCCGAGATCATGGTTAAAGCCGAGCCAAAATCTGTTGGTTATATTCGAGGAGCTTGGTGGAAACCCATCAAGTGTCTCATTGGTTAAAAGATCAGTATCCGGAGTTTGTGCTGAAGTGTCTGAATACCACCCGAATATCAAGAACTGGCAAATCGAAAGCTACGGAAAAGGACAGACATTTCATAGACCCAAGGTTCATTTGAAATGTAGTCCAGGTCAAGCAATTGCAGCTATTAAATTTGCAAGCTTTGGGACTCCTTTAGGAACCTGCGGGAGTTACCAACAAGGAGAGTGTCATGCCGCTACGTCATACGCTATCTTAGAGAGGGTAAACTATTGAATCTTTACTGTAACAATATTACAACCACACTCTTTTGTTTATTTAACCGCAATGTGTCTGTGTGTTTGTTATATGCAGAAGTGTGTAGGGAAAGCGAGATGCGCAGTGACGATATCCAACAGCAATTTCGGGAAAGACCCGTGTCCAAATGTGCTGAAACGGTTGACAGTTGAAGCAGTTTGTGCCCCAGAGACATCCATAACCAACTGGAGACCTTAAAAGACGACCATTGACTACAAAATGTATAACCAAACAATACAGAGAGAGGAAGAAAAGAAAATGTAAGCTGTGTTAAAACGTGTGTGTGTGTGTGTGTTAGTTTGAGCAGAGACGTTGTGGTTTAGAGTAGTTTAAGTTAGGTAAGAGAAAAGAGTCTGTAGAGTTGTGATAGGTCTCCGGGCAATTCCGGGTCTTGTCAAAAACGTTCTGGCCACCGGTCACCACCGACCATTTTAACCGGTTATGGAGACCGGGATTGTTAGGTCTGAATGAAGTCAGTTTACGGTTTGATTTGGTTTGCCTTTGTAATCAGCAAAAGACGGTTCATGTTTAGGAGAAAGGAGATCCTATTTGTGTCCCGTGTTTTCCAATGTTGTCGTTTACACTTTCCTAATTTACTTACTTCTGTTTTTCTTTTTCCCCCCTAATTTTATATGTGTTCTAAATACTTTTCCTCTTAAAAAATCATCAGAATATCTTCAAAATTCAATAAATCCCACAAAGACGTGAATTCCTCTATATCATATATATACTGTAACGAAATTATTTTCTCTTAGGATATCTTTTTCTTTAAGGATATCTTGACTCGACTTTATCTCTTTTTTAAAAATATACAAAATAAATAAAACACGCCTATATATAAACGCTACGTTCGAAAACAAACAAAAGTAGAAAACTTAGAATTCTTTAAGCAAAGAAACGATTATAGATCATGAGGATGAAGCTAGTTATCCTCAGCGTTGTGTTCTTAAGCATTATCACAGCTCTGAATGGTGGAATAACAAGCAAATTTGTTCGACAAGCTCAACCATCGATCGAGATGCCTCTAGAAACTTTCCCTCCTCCTGCTGGTCACAATGCTCCTGAGCAGGTTTTGATTTCTTTATTCTACTTTTTGATGGCTCGAATTTTTGAATTTAGCATTCCACTTTTTTTAATACTAGTGATTTTCTAATCTAGAATTTGGCGACGCGTTTTTTATTTTTCCTTTTTAGTATCCTTCCCTGTTTTGGTGTTGGTCTTTACAAATTGTAGCGTGATGATTAGGTTTGTGATGGTTAGTGAAACTCTCAGTTGAGAAGTTTGGATCTTATCATAATTAGACATGCTTAAAAAATTAGGGTTTTACTTGTGAATTAAGAAGAAAATCAGCATGTTATGACTTGATTAAATATTTAGAGATACCCATATAATTCTTGATTGTCTCTTCTGTTTTGTTAAAACTCTTCTATTATTAATTTTTTTAAAAATAAAGTCGACCCTAATTGTATCTGAACCATGATCTATTCGTATTGATTTTTTGTATTGTTGGCTAGGTTCATATAACCCAAGGAGACTACAATGGACGTGCCATGATCATCTCGTGGGTGACACCGTTAAATCTACCTGGTTCTAACGTTGTTACTTACTGGAAGGCCGTTGACGGCGACGTGAAGCCCGAAAAGAAGAGAAAACAAGCCTCCACATCGTCTTACAGATTCTATGATTATACTTCTGGATTTCTTCATCACGCCACTATTAAAAGCCTCGAGGTTTGTACTTCAATTAACTTTTCATCCAAGTTATAACAACATCACTTATTGTTGTAATTTTAATTTTTTTTTCTTGTATCTACACGACTACACGGCAGTACGAAACCAAGTACATCTACGAGGTTGGTACTGATGAATCCGTTAGACAATTCTTCTTCACTACTCCTCCAAAGGTCGGACCAGATGTTCCGTACACATTCGGCATTATTGGTACTTATTTTTTCTTGCAACAATTTTTGAAAACTAGCTAGATTGAAATTATTGTTTTCAAATCGATCTACTACATTGTGTTTATAGGTGATCTTGGACAAACTTATGCTTCTAACGAGACATTGTATCATTACATGTCGAACCCTAAAGGCCAAACTGTTCTCTTTCCCGGAGACTTATCTTACGCAGACAACCACCCGAACCATGACCAGAGAAAGTGGGATTCTTGGGGAAGATTCGTGGAGCCTTGCGCTGCTTACCAACCCTTTATCTTTGCTGCCGGGAATCACGAAATTGATTTCGTTCCCAACATAGTAAGTTCACATAATAACTCTCTCTCTATTAGAGTCTTCTTTTTCTGTTAAGTAGTTTTGGTTTAAGAACCATTTGACTTTGGATTAGGGTGAGCCTCATGCCTTCAAACCATACAGTCACCGTTACCCTAACGCCTACAAAGCTTCAAAGAGCATTTCTCCTCTTTGGTACTCTGTCAGACGTGGCCCTGCTCACATCATCGTCCTCTCCTCTTACTCTGCATACGGTAATTAACTAACAAACACGCAAAATCTTTAGGATTAATTTTCAGTGTCACTTGAGTTTTCTTGTATAACATGTTATTCGCATCTCAGGCAAATACACACCTCAATACAAGTGGCTCGAGCAAGAGCTGAAGAACGTGAACAGAGAAGAGACTCCGTGGCTGATTGTCATGGTTCACGCACCGTGGTACAATAGTAATAACTATCATTACATGGAAGGTGAGAGCATGAGAACTATGTTTGAGTCGTGGTTCGTTAACAACAAGGTCGATTTGGTTTTGTCTGGACACGTCCATTCCTATGAGAGATCCGAACGTATCTCCAATATCAAATATAACATCACCAATGGCTTGAGCACTCCTGTCAAAGACCCTTCTGCGCCGATTTACATCACTATCGGAGATGGGGGAAACATTGAAGGAATCGCAAATAGGTAACAAGAAAACACGTTTTTATTTTAATTTCTTTTGTTGTTGTTTTGGTAATATGAAATTAAGATCCTCTGTTTTGGGTTTGATATGTTGTGGTGCGTGTATGTTTCTGCAGTTTTACTGATCCGCAACCAAGCTATTCGGCGTATAGAGAGTCTAGTTTTGGTCATGCGGTTTTGGAGATTCTGAATAGGACTCACGCGCAATACACTTGGCATAGGAACAATGACAACGAGCCTGTCGCTGCTGATTCAATTATGCTCCATAACAGATATTTTTTTCCGGTGGAGGAACTAGTATTCAGCAACTTCGGGGGCCTCTGACGTTCTAAGTTGTTGGTTTTAGTTATTGTTCGATTTTCCATTTGGATTTTTGGTGTTTTTATTTTACTTAGATTTTAATAGAATCTGTATTGGATATTTCTAATGCCCATAGATACTCGGATGGAGACTATTGTTGTAGTTCTGTACATACGCGACATACATGCTATTAAGCAAATTCACGAACACCATGATGTTAAAAAGAAAGAACAAATAAAAAAATCAAGAACACCATAAAAATCTGAATCAAATTAGCGTTCTTTGACTCTATAGCGTTTTTTTACTAAAGTTGTTGCATCTCCTTCTTCTTAGCATCCACAAGCAGAGCAAGCTGTGCACATTTACTTTTAAATTCTTCCACTTCTTTTTCTAAGCTCTTTACCTGTTTTATTAAGCAATTTATATCGACGTTAGGAGTCCATTTTATAAACAGATGTTTGTGGTGCGGAATCAAACTTACCGTCTGTTCTATTTCATTCTCTTTCTTTATATATTCCTCGCACCTGTTGAAGATTAATATTTAATTGAGATCCCCAGAGAGATATGATACTGAAATGTGTGTTTTCTCTTGTTAAATATATAAATATACCTTATGAAGAGTTGTAAGTTCTCTTGGCTTATCTCACCCGCTGACTTGCCAACGAGGTTGTTTCCAGTATCCTGCCAACAACTTCTCACTTTAGATCAAACTTGTGAATAAAAACTATATCATCAACTGAATTCACTTACGGTAGCTGCAGGTTGTGGGTTGAGCTGTACGGGTTGGAAGTTACTTCTTAAACCCGTGGAATTTTTCATATGTGGCGCTGCAACAGCAACTGTACGGCTTGAAGTGGCGTTACTAAGATTGATTTCACGTATTATCGGACCACCTTGACCAGGCGAAGGGTTGAATGTATTCACAGTAAGCGGTTGATCAGGTATTACTACCCTTTTCGACCTATCTGCAGGCATTTGATCTGTTTTGTATCCGAAGACGTGGCAGTGGGTTTGCCTGTTTTTCACCATAACAAGCAGTGGAATAGTCAGATAAAGATATTGCGTTTTTCGACCCAAAATCATATTATAAAATAATATTGAGAGATGATTGGAAAAGGTTTTGGAGAAGAAGATGTTACCAGTAATCAGATATAATCTTTTTCAACTTCGCCTCCAGCCGCTGAAATAGAGAAGACCTCTCAAAATCTTGCTTATCGTGGGCTGGTTCTATGAAGTTTGCTTCAAGAACTCCTGGGAACATATTTTGGTTAATGAGTCTCTCTTCCAGGTTTTACCTCAAAACAAAACATATTCAATGGAATATATCACGAGAAACATGAATCACTATACCCACAACACCGTTGCCTCTTGTTGACCCTTCCAGAATGACCTTCCAAAAAGGCTGTAACGGTGCAAAAGAGATCTCAACTTAATCAAGTATATACAAAGCCGGGAGCTAAGTGACGATATGCTAACAAACTTACAACATTTGCTTCTAAACATTAAGAAAATAGAGATAACCGCAATGTCAAAACATACTCGGATGAGACGGTTTTTGTGATAGACATTGAAACCGCAAATTGGAAGTTTAGGCGCCTCCTTGATGAATCCAACTTTAATTTCAGTGGCAGCCTGTAATAAGAAAGCTTAATGTTTGCATAGATGGAAACACAGCCGGAGCTCCGTGTAATAAAACCAGCGAGTAAAAAAAAAAAAGAGAGGAAGTTTCAGTTTGTTATTACATATTCCATTGCAGCTGCTTGGGGTTTGTACATTATAGTCTCAGGAAATCTGAATTGATCAGCAATGTTGAATTGCTCCACAGGGATTCCCCGAAGAATAATTTTGAAGTTTTTGAACTTTTTGAGATATAACATGGAAATGTAAGCCTAAGGATAAAGAAACTAAGTCAGCCTTTAACCATCCTTGCAACAGTAAAAAATAATAGAAAGAAGATATTCAGGAGAATTACCCTTAGAGAATGTCGAAAGCGGTATGAAATATGAGATCTTAGTTCTAATGTTTTCACGTGCAACCGTTTCCCGTCCTGTGCATTTTCATCTCGGAGCCGTATGTCCTATTATACAAATATATTAAAGAAAACAAAACCCAACTTCTGCAAAAAGACCTCTGGCCCTTTAAGGAAGTGTAAGTACCTCATCATCGTCGTCAAAACTCAGCTCATAGATTCCTTCATCATTGAGCCACAAGTTGTATAAAATTACTTTTGTTCCATGAGTTCCAATATCCTCGAACTGGTAAGGTGGAGAATGGAAACAAATGAATTAATAAACAGTTCACATCAAAATTATAACACGGAACAAGAGTCTTTAGAAGGAAACAACCTGCTGCAAGAGTTCGTCCATTGTTGAAAACGGGGACCATTGGAGAAGAATGTTCAGGTTGGTGGACCAATCTCCGGGAGACCCATATATAATTGGTTGGGGCCTATCATTGGATATATCAAAATCAATCTGCATTGCAAATATGATAACATCAATTAATAGTAGTAGCTGCAGATTCTTGAGTTTCCAAAGATTCATTTCAGGCATGAAAACAAAAAGCTACATATGGTGAGGATTTTACCATAGGAACAATCACATCATCCTGACCAGTTTTCCTAAGGAATGTGTAAGACAGAAGACCAATGCTCTGTGTAGATTTGCTAAAACAGAGAAGATACATAAAAAAATAGGGTAAAGTTAAAAAACAAGAGCATACGCCAAATCCAGAGTGTATATGAACCAAATATATTTATACCCTCCACGAGTTGAGCGACTGAGAACGATAGCATCAGCTCCAAGTCTCATGGTACTTGTCTTGAAACCATTTCCATCTGCAGACAAAGGTGGAACAATAGTTAGAGACCTGAATTTTGCACCTAACTAGAAAGAAGATCAATGTCCCATCAACAAAAAAAATAAGAATTACACTGTCCAATCGTCGTATTAGACTTCTTTGACGAGTAACCTAAGCTCATGCATTTTCTGATCCCTTGGGGATCCATCCCACCTCCATCATCTTCAAGTGAACCAAAAAAAAATGACAATGTCATTAACAACATCCAAAGCCACGTTTAGGCAAAAGCAACACAAAATTCATAAAAAGGCAGTGTACCTTGGAAAATTAAAGCTGGGGTATTATCTTTTACAATATCGGTCTTATCAATTCTGACAAAGGTGGCACCATTTTGTATCTGAGGAAGAAGCAATTCAACATAAACCAAAAAATCTACAATGAACGTTAAGATAAGCATTTCACTCCTCACACATACCTCGTCAACAGCATTGTCAAGTAACTCAGCGATTGCTGCAGAATACATTACAATTTGTAATTTACAAAGAAAACAATACTTGAGAGCAGCTACAACAGAGTTAACAATTGCAAAGCTTTTACCTCCAAAAGCCCATTTATGTGAAGTAGCATTCGAGTGAAGAAACTTTGGATGAACACGAGCATGCTCAAGCATACCTGTTTCAAATTTCATCTCATCAAAATTACCACAAACCATAAACATGGATCATGATGTGTGTGTGAGAGAGAACTTTACCTGGAGCAGTTGGAGTAACACCGGCAGGGATCACAAAGTTTTCTCCGGCTTTCCAAAAGCTCCGGCATTCTAGGGTTTCCCGAGGAGCCACCGTCGGCGCATCAACGATGGAAACTTGCTGTTTCTCCATCAGAGATGCCAAGCTCCGAACCATTCCTCTTCCTCCTCCGTCGTCATCGTCACTGTCACTGTCACTGTCGAGATGTACGACATCGACGGCGACTGCGTTTTTCGCCATTACCGACGAGCACAAACGAATTCGAAAAGAAACAACGTGATGTTTCCCTATATTACAATAAAACAACGCGTCGTGTGCAGATCACTAGAGCTTGCTTTGCCTTTTCAGAGTAAGAGTAATTTTAATTTTAAGTTTTTTAACTAATACTAGTACATAAGAAATAGCAAGGCGTTCTCTAATCTCCGATATCATTGGGTCATAAGCCCAGCTGTGCTTATAACCCAATATAATATTTTTTGGAAATATGGGCTTGAAACGTATTTGGGCTTTTTAGCCCAATTAGATTCTAACGACCAAATATAGCAAGGAGCCAAGGACTGATGATGACTGAGTCTGAGAGTCTGAGAAGACGTTTGCTTTTTCTTCATACTGTAGTTAAAAAGTCTCTCTGTAGTCTAATCGGAGAAGACGTTGTTCCACTGAAATTCGAATTCACCATCGGCGATAATGGCGAAAAATGCAGCAGTTGCTGATGTCGTTCATCTCGACAGTGACAGTGACGATGACAACGGAGTAGGAGGAAGAGGAGTGTTTCGAAGCATGTCGTCTCTAATGGAGAATCGGCAAGTTCCAAGTACGATCGTTGATGCTACGACGGTGGCTCCTCGAGAAACCCTAGACTGCCGTAGTTTCTGGAAAGCCGGCGAAAATTTTGTAGTCCCGAACGTTGTTACCTCCACTGCTTCAGGTCTCTCTCTCTCTCTCACACACACGCACGCATCACGATTATTGCTTAGGAATTTTGAGGAGATGAAATTTGAAACAGGTATGCTTGAGCATGCTCGTGTTCATCCAAAGTTTCTTCACTCGAATGCTACTTCACACAAATGGGCTTTCGGAGGTATAGCTACGAACTGACTCTATTGGAGCGATCAATTAGATAGATTTTTTATTTTTTAACTCCTCGGAGGTGTAGAATGAACAATTTTGTGATGATGATAGTTCTCTTTGTATTGTATTGCAGCAATCGCGGAGCTACTTGACAATGCTGTTGACGAAGTATGCGTGAGGAGTTAAAATGCTTATCTTAGGATCTGCTTTTGTTTGCTCATTGTCAATGAACTGTAAAGTTTTTGGTTATGTCGAATTGCTTCTTCCTCAGATACAAAATGGTGCTACATTTGTTAAGATCGATAAGATTGATATTGTCAAAGATAATTCCCCAGCCTTAGTTTTTCAAGGTACATTGCCTTTGAATGAATTTGTGATGCATTTGCTAGCTGAGGCCCGGGATGTTGTCAATGAGATGCTCTCGTTTTTTCTTTCTTTTTCACTTGAAGATGATGGTGGTGGGATGGATCCCCAAGGGATCAGAAAATGCATGAGCTTAGGCTACTCCTCAAAGAAGTCTAAAACGACGATTGGACAGTGTAATTGTTATTCTTACTTAATAAGATATTCAGATCGTATCTAGTTGGCTCTTGCTGTCTTGGTCTCCAAGAGGCGGTCTCTAACCAGAGTTTCACCTTTTGTGTTTAGATGGAAATGGTTTCAAAACAAGTACCATGAGACTTGGAGCTGATGCTATTGTTTTTAGTCGCTCAACTCGTGGAGGGTATTGATATATCTGGTCATATACACTCTGAATTTGGCGTTTGCTCTTGTTCTAACCTTTTTATCTTCTCTGTTTTAGCAAGTCTACTCAGAGCGTTGGGCTTCTGTCTTACACTTTCCTCAGAAAAACTAGTCAGGATGATGTCATTGTTCCTATGGTAAAATCTTCAGCATTTGTTGATATTTTTTTCATGCCTGAGATAAATGATTCTTGGAAACTCTAGAATGTGCAACTATATTTTGTTCTCAAGTGATAGATCAGACATGCAATGCAGATTGATTTTGATATATCCAAGGAGCGACCACAACCAATTATCTATGGATCTCCAGAAGATTGGGTTGCCAACCTTGAAATTCTACTCAAATGGTCTCCGTTTTCAACAGAGGACGAACTTTTTCAGCAGGTTGTTTCTTTGGAAAGTCAGCTTATGAACTTTCATTGCATCACTGTTCTTCCTTGACTGGTGTCCTAATGTGCTTCGGTTCCCTTAAATTCATTCTGGAGATTTTGATTCCGAGTAATAGCGGTCTGTTTTTTTAATTCGTTTATTTCCATTTTCCCACTAGTTTGAGGATATTGGAATACATGGAACAAAAGTAATTATATACAACTTGTGGCTTAATGATGAAGGGATCTATGAGCTGAGTTTTGACGACGATAATGAGGTATCACATACTTTTCCTTATATAGTATTTACTCGATGAGATATCATGCCTGAGGTGTCTTAGGTCAGATCAGATCTTTTGCTGACGAAAATTTAAAAGGCACTCAAATTATTTACTTTGATATTGGTAAGGATATCCGGCTCCTAGATGAAGGTGTCCATGACGGTAAACGATTGCACCATAAATTATTGGAACTGAGATCTCATATTTCATACCACTTACGTTACTCTCTGAGGGTAATCTCCTTAATATGTTCTTTCTTTTCTAATAGTTCTTTGTTCCAAAGATGTTTGAAGATTCACTTTGTTATTTCTTCTTCCTTAGGCTTATGCTTCAATGTTATATCTCAAAAAGTTCAAAAATTTCAAAATTATACTTCGGGGCATCCCTGTGGAGCAGTTCAACATTGCTGATGAATTAAGATTACCTGAGATTATTAAGTACAAGCCCCATACAGCTACAATGGAACAAGTAATACAAACTGGACTACCTCTTTTAACTTTTTTTTTCTTTTCTACTCTCTAGTTTTGTTGTGTGGAGCTTTGGCTAATTGTTTTGCTCTTTGCCGTTGCATAATATAGTTTTCTAGGTTTAGGTTGTGAGAAAAAAAAACCCACTAAGGTTTCTTGTAACAGGCTTCCACTGAAATTAAAGTTGGATTTATAAAGGAGGCGCCTAAGCTTGCAGTTTGCGGTTTCAATGTCTATCACAAAAACCGTCTCATCCGGGTACGCTTTCATATAGCAGACATTTCCATGATCTACATAATCTAAAGAAGCAACTTTAGTAAAATTGTTACATGACAATTCAGAAAATTCAGACTTATATTACAATAATGCAATGCTTAATAGAACGTTAAAAGATTGGTTTGCTAGCATATTTGTTACTTAACCTTCTGGCTTTGCATATGGCTTGATTAAGTTGAGATCGCTCTTGCACCGTTACAGCCTTTTTGGAAGGTCACATTGGAAGGGTACTCGAAAGGCTATGGTGTTGTGGGTATAATGATTCATTTCCTTGACGACTCCATTGAATATGTTTGTTTGAGGTAAAGACCGCTTAACCAAAATATGTTCCCCAGGAGTTCTTGAAGCAAACTTCATAGAACCGGCCCACGATAAGCAAGATTTTGAGAGGTCTTCTCTATTTCAGCGGCTGGAGGCGAGGTTGAAAAAGATTATCTTGGACTACTGGTCTCTCCAAAACCTTTTTTAATCATTTTCTCAATATTTTGATTCCAAACCGCAATATCTTTGTTTGACTAATTCCACTGTGTGTTGTGGAAAAAAACAGGTATAGCCACTGCCACGTTTTCGGATTCCATACTTATAAAGTGCCTGCACCTGCAGATCAGTCAAAAAAGAGACCAATACCTAATCAACCGCCTACTGTGAATACATTCAACCCTTTGCCTTTGCCTTCTGGTAAAATTAGTCAAGGTGGACCGATAATACGTGAAATCAATCTTAGTAATGCCACTTCAAGCCGTACAGTTGCTGTTGCAGCACCACATATGAGAAATTTCACGGGTTTAAGAAGTAACTTCCAACCCGTGCAGCTCAACGCTCCACCTGCAGCTACCGTAAGTGAATTCAGTTGATGATACAGTTCTATTCACAAGTTTGATTATTCAAAAAAAAGAGACTAAAGTGAAAATATCTTCCCAGGATACTGAAAACGACCTCGTTGGCAAGTCAGCGGATGAGATAAGCGAAGAGAACATACAACTCTTCATGAGGTATATACACTCAACATGTAAAAAACTCACTTCAGGCTCATATCTCACTTGGAATTCTAATTAATTTCGATGTGTTCTTTCGTCAACAGGTGCGAGGAATATGTGAAGAAAGAGACTGAAATGGAACAGACGGTAAGTTTGATCCTGCGATACAAAACCAGACAAACATCTGTTTGTTTCATTGGTTCTAACATCGATATAAATGGATAATGAAACAGGTAAGGAACTTGGAAAAGGAACTGGAAGAAACTAAAAGTAAATGTGCACAAATTGCTCTGCTCGTGGATGCTAAGAGGAAGGAGATGCAACAAGTTTAGTTAAAACGTTAAGACTCTCTGGATTCTAAAGAATACTAGTTTAATTAAGATCTTATGATGTTTTTGAATTTGCATAATACCATGTGTATATATAAATATATATATATATATATATATATATGTAGCGTATATATGTATCTGTCAGGAAGACAGTTAGGATCTAACGCAAGCCTCTGGAAATAGTTCTATTTAAAGAATCATAAGTTCAAATTATATGGACCAATTCTCTTTCAAAGTTAATAGACTTGATAAGGACTAAGAAGTGGTCCTGCTTTGTTACAAAAAGTATGAATTTAATTTAATTTTCATAGAGTGGGGACACTTACAGAAGCCTAATTTAAGTGTTATCAGTGTGTATATTTCTTAATTTAATTAAAATTTAATAGGCGAAAAAAATTCATTGAAGGTAAGAGTGCAGTGGAATCTTCTGTAGTCAATTATTTTTAATTTGTTAGGGAAAATAATTTGCATGCCAATTGGATAAAATGGATAATGAGTGTGTGAAGTGAAAAACACAATTCACATCATTACAATAAGATATGGACCGACCGACCAATCACTAACAACGCATGGACCATAGTCAAAATTCAACATCCATTGCCCTATTAGGTTATTGAGTGAGCCAAGATCCATAGCTCTTTAATTTTTAACTTTATATCCATGCCCATATAGAGGGTTTGATTAAACTTAAAGTATCATAGAGGTTTGATTGTACTTTCGGTTTGTGTTTTCGTTTAGATTTTAAAATGCTCATAGCTAATCTAGAATAAAACTACAGTATTTTGGTATTATTACTAATAGTTTTTTATTTATTTATTTCAAACAGAATGTGAACAAAAATGAACCAAACAATCATTGACAATGGAGAAGATAACTAACCAGAAAGATAAAACGCATTACATATATAATATATCTTAGTATGTAAAGACGAGTGTATACGTAAATATTATACGTATCCATCTAACATCAAATGGTAATATTCGATACCAAATTTATTATTAAAAAAAATGGGAATGGTGAAGGGGATATATACTTTTAGGTTTGGTGCATAACAATTGTTCTTTTTTAACGATATGGTTATTATATGGTTGATGTAGATATCCAATAATAGATTAGACTTTTCTCTTAAAGACTCAAATATGCCATGTTATTATCAACAAAAAGCCACATTTAAAGGCTGAGAAAATGACAGCCATTACATTATAATATAATTTAGTTTTTTTTTTCCGTTATTGTCTCGTTTCTTGTTGTTCCCATTCCAGTGTACTCCTTTCATTGAAGCACACCATCCCGTAATTAAGACCTTCTAGAGAATACACTTCATTTTTATAAACGCGTGCCTGTGTTCTTTTTTATTTCATTTTAATTCATCTTTTAATTTGTTTTTTATTTATTTATTTACTTTTGTCTCAGCATCTTCTATTTTCCCTTATTCACACATAAATTATAAGTATTTTTTAAAAGGCATTATAGTTGACTTTATAGTTATTAGTTTCGTGGTTCTATTTTTGTTTTCTAGTTTCGTGGTTTGATGATACAATCCATGTTATAGTACCCTCCACTTAAAAATGCAGTATATGTTAAAAAAAAAAAGTAGAATGTTATTTTAAGAATTATTTGTACCGTAGGTATATAGTATATTTAATTTTTTTGTTTTTAATTAGTAAAAATATTAAAATGATATTTATATGTTGAAACGGAGGTAATAAGTATAATGCAACAAAATGATATAAATGTCATTTATATTTTGAAACATCATTTAGCTCGAATTGTTTTTTGAGTTATTCACAAATAAAAGGTATATATGAAGAGAAGAAAACATAACAGAAAAAGAGAGAGTCAACGCAGAGGAGAAGCAAACACACACAGGGGCAGGGCTCGAGAGACCTCTCGACATGTTTAAGGGACAGACAGCGAGCAACACTGAACGTCTTTTTCTCGGGCCTCTCCCACTTATCATTCCCTTCTCTCTCTTTTTTTTTTCTTATTTATTTATAATTACTAGATTTCACAATTTTAAATAGCTTGTTTCTTTCCAAAACCTTCGGACTGGACTAACCTGGATCGGTCATTGAAATCGTAAGTTGTAATACTTTTTAGAGTTTAAACTTGGTACGATCATCATGCGGTACGAGTCCACTATTAATTCTCCAAAATACCAAAACAGAAACGATATACGTACTTGATTGCTTCTGGTTGGATTCGATCGGAGGTAACAACACCATGGTTCTATATGGGCCGATTTAAAAATGACTTTGATTACAGATTACTTATAGTCTTATTTTATATTTTTCTGGATCTCAAAAATCAGACTAGTCCACCAGGTTTTTGGTCTACCACAACATACCAAACAAAGAGAATTTATTTCAGATACCAAATACTATCATGTAGCTTCCATTTACAATATATATATATAACTAATATTGGATAGAAATACTTCAGATTTATTAAATTCATATTTATAATATATCCATATAATCATCGGGATAATATGGATCAGCATTGTTAGTTAAGATTAGTTTGCTAGCAAGTAAGTGGTTGTTTTGTGTTTTGCTGTTTTTAAAAATTCAGTCTTTTTCGCTATTAGTAGTTTCCGTTTTTGTTTAAAAAAAAAAAAAAAAAAAAAAGTTTTTNTCCTTTTTTAGTTTTCCTTTTTTTTTTAAAAAAAAAAAAAAAAAAAAAAGTTGTTGTTTTGTGTTTTGTCGTTTCTGTAAATTTTGGTCTTTTCTGCTATTCATATTTCCTCAAAATTGTTGAAAAAGAAAAAAAAAATATATTTCCTCAAAATTTTAAAATGGTATTATAATTTAACATTCATACTAAAAAGAAAAAATATAGTAAAACATTATTAGTGATATGTTAAATTAGTTTAAACTGTGTCCATATATCCATATTATATCAGATTAAATAACAAATTCATGATAAAATATATAAACATATTCACAATGTAATGATGAAATTATAAAAGGACATGTACTTGAAATTTTTACTAGTGAGTTCTATATGCATAACGACCAAACTATTCTGCTATTCTACTATTCTGCATGCAATCAAACAGTTATGCGAAATCACGATTTATAGTCATTATATATGTAAGTTATCTTGCAAATTTGATGATATATATTACCACTCCTAATTTTTCCCGGCTAACGAGTAAGGAAGGTAAATTAGTTTCTTCTTTCCTGTTGGTTGGCAGGAGTACAAATATAGTCTCGGTAGAACGATGTCAAAAAAAATCCAGGTAGAAACTACGGATACCGAATTTCATCACATTATTTTGCTTCGCCTTTTACGTAGAAATTTATATATAATTCACAGTAAAAAGAAAGGAATACAAAAAAGTACACGTAGGTGGCGCAGTGTTCCCTTGTATAGCCACATAGAGTCCAAAGAGTAACATGTTTTTTTTTCCATCTTTTCTCACTTTTTAAAAAATATTTTTTAAATTATTCAAATCAGTCGATAACGAATATAAATATGACAATTTGTTACAATCAATAAAAAGAGAGCCTCTTTTTCACTGCCCCGAATCTCTCTGTTTTCATAAACTATTCTATTCTGAATGATTTTATACACTATTGACCATACTATTAGTCTATTCTTAATAATTAATTCACCAAATCATTGATTTAGTTACAGTTAGTGAAAAAAAATTAGAAGATCTATTAATTTCCTTTGATCGAAATTAATACAATTGTTTTGTCATTAGAAGATTTCTTTATTAATTACTGCACCAACATGGATTTAAGTAATCATTAATCAAAGTTAACAATAGATTTGACCGAATAGTTATGGCGGATTATTAAACATATAAATTTCGCGAAAAATATTGGCAGCTTAAATCATATTAGAAGAGCTTGTTAACTATGCATGTAATTTTTTCCAATAAACATGTAAATGTTTTTGTTTAGTACGTATGTGAGTTTTGATCACTTTGGACACTAGTGACGTTTTTCCAATTTGTGTCTTTTAACATATTTGATTTCTTTTTAAAATGGTATGTTTATAAATTGTTTAAAACTAATCGCTAGTCTCTATTTTTTTTTTTTTTTTTAACACCAAACTAGTCTCTGTTCAAATAGCATAAATATCGATAAAATGGCGATTATCTACCAATCTATCATAGGATTGGGCACNGCACTCTATATGGGATATTTTATCAAGAAAGAAAAGAGTTGTCTTGATTTGATCACACGATTAGTAACCTCAGAAATCTAATATGGCTTTACTAAAAATCTAATATGGATTTACTAAATCTAAATGTTATGTACACGTACTTCAAACTCCTATTCTCTCCGTAAGCACAACCATGCCAGGTTGACCCAAATGGCATATTTTTCGCATGGTTAGTTAATGATCTTTTGACAAAAAAAAAAGAGAGTTGAATTTTGTTTTACATCGAAAATACAAAATTATATTAAATAAAATAAAATTGTTCAACGAAAATTATCATGAAATCGAATGTAGTATTTTTCATATGTTCCACTCATGCAGAAATGGCAATAAATGTCGCAAGGTTAATCAAATGTTGATATAAAAACATGAACGAACTATTATTATGAGAAAATTTTGGCATAAGTTAATTAGAGTGAATGCATCATGTAAGAATAATTAAGTAACATTAGAGTTATCGTAAAATAAAAACAAAGAAATCGTTACTAACTTTCTGTTAAAGCCGATCGAAGAGAGAACCCTAAGGCATCTAGGTGAGCAATTAATATTCTTTGAGATTAGACAAAGTAAAAAACATATATTTAAGCGGTTGAGATGTTTGAATGCCCACCTGCTCGACAGGTTTGGGCTCTATCCCA